>JARJEB010024605.1:0-12021 GCA_030264535.1 Liometoxenus newtonarum
CAAAAGGGAGGAAAGGGAAGACAAAAAGAAGCAAAAAATAGAATGAAAAAGGGAAGCCGCAAAAGGCCAAATCAATAAACGGCAAAACAAACCCACCCCCCCCCCCCCGGGGGGGGGGGGGCCCCCCCCCCCCCCCCCCCCCCGTAGTCAGCGCCGCTGAGTGACACCCGATGCGTCAGATGCATAGTCCGCCAAAAGTCAATCAACGTCATTTTTACCGAGTGTTGGAAGACACAGTGGATTATACCCGAAATCAATATGATTTCAATGGAAAACAGAAAATATTCTAACTAAGAAATTTACATTGCGATTCTCACAGAAGCGACCCTGGATTGACTGGACTGCCAATCGTGTCTAGTTTCCGGAAAAGAACGTGCAAGCAACTGAAAATTGACGTCACAATTGAGAATTGACTATGAGATTTCGTCTAAAAGGAACGCGCCTTTTAAATATTTCCGTCACTTTATTATAATTTGCTTTTATCTCCAAACGTCGTATAAGTGACACATTACATTCAGTGTTGCATGGTGTATAAGTGTAGCGTTATGGTGCCTCCGATACTCATAATAACTTATACTCCTAGGAGCATAAAGTGATTCGGTTTATACTCCTAGGAGCATAAAGTGATTTGGGACCAATCGGAATGCAGTACGCAGTGGAGCAATTCTATGCCACCCAACTCGCTTAACTGTAACGGACCAATCGGCGTGCACTACGCAGTAGAGCAGTCCTATGCAACCCAACTGGCGTAACGGTAAGAAACGTCAAATGCCATAACCTCGACATTGTTTATTTATTATTACGATTTTGATTAAATTAAGTGGCGTTCGGAGATAAAATAGTATATATCATTCAGCGTATAAGTGACTTTGTGTGGCTCGTAGGAATTGTCCGACTCGCTGCTCTCGTCTGTCAACCGTTCCTACTCGCCACACAAAGTGTCACTTATACGCTTAATGATAGAATCTACTATTAATATAGTCCAAATTGTTAAGTATACGAAAAACTGTTCAAGGTCGTCTGAACGGAAATCCTGTGATCGCATAAATTGGAAAATAATGTTTCATCACGCATTATTGGTTTCTCTACAAATTCTCCTCTTCTATAAGAAACATTGTCCTAGATCTAGATTGGCAACGATCCTCACTGCGGCACCATATCGTTGTGATCATCATCATGTTTGCTTGCTTAATATAAATCAATTAACTATTCTGATGTCACAACGAATGGCAACTGCTGTTGTTGTAGAATATATCAGTTTATACTAACGTATGCGACGTATACATGATACATGCAACAAATTTTGGCATGGGGTTCAGTTCAGTTGCGAGAATTGAGTTCGTTGAAGGAAAACACCTCCCTTGTTAGCCATGATTCGGTGTTATGTAATTTGATGGCTGTTTTACATACATTTGCATGCTATTGGCAAGAGATGCTGGTGAAGTGGTCGTTTTGTGTAATACGGGGGTCTTGCACGGAAACCGCACGTGTGGTGACGTCTATTACGAGGACAAATTCGCCAGCTTTTCGCCACCGGCACGACACCGTATATAGTCAGTAAGAGAGTGGTTTTACCTGTGCCATCCACAATACATGAGAAATACACAGGAATTCACTATGATCGCTATTATTTATTAACGACGTTCATAGTACGGGACTTGGCCGCAAGTAGTGACTACAAAACGACTACGAACGTATGTGGATGTGGATTGCATTCATCATCATAGTCTCCCTAAGATCAGTTCAAGGTGTAGACCCTATAAACTTCCAGCTACCCACAAGCAATGTTTTCCTTCCTATATGAGAGGGTGCAACATCACAGCATGTTCTGATGTTTGTATAAGTGATTACGCATACATAAGTTAAAGGAATTCCAGTCAGATAGTACACCTGCATATATGGTGAATGTCAATCTGAAATTATTCATTCCAGTCATAGAGTCCTTGTTTTGCCTGCTTTGCATTTGGACTGTGTGCGCTCTAGCAAAATGCATGCTGAAACTAGAAGAGGAGTAGTTACGGTGGTAACGATCCAACACTTTAAATGAAGAAATCCAGCCATGCAAAAGAAACTTAAGTTCCTTTTGGTAACATAAATGAGAATAAGGTAAGTCTCTTAGGTGCTTGAGAAATGATGACGAAGAATGAAATGGTTGAGACAAGAGTGCGTTTAGCCAGAGGAAACAACTCAGAACTGGAACTACCAGTGTTACTGAAGAGCTGGAGGACGTAGTCGGCGATATCATGGGTTAAGGGTACAGCATAATTGTTCAAGCGTTAAGATATTATGGGAGTCAAATTAGGTAGGAAACAATCTACGATTCTATGAAGCGTGATGCATTGTGCCACCGGAGAACAAAACAACTTGCTATTCATTACGAACTTCTAAGTGTCCTCTTACAATCGCACAGTTTCAACGTACTACGAACACCAGAAGGATTTGTATACAATTTCCCAAGGATTTTGCATTGTCAAGAAGAACGACATCAAGTTTACGAGTAACTAGACCCTTCAAAATCTCGAAAGTCTAAAAGTGAAAAGACTTACCTACGATATCCAAATAACCAACTTGACTCTTCATTGGATCGGTGTTGATCTGACACATGTACCATCCCTTGTCAGACTCTCTGACTTCTTTTATATGCAAATACCATGTCTTGTGCTCGCTGTGCGTTACGCCAATGCGATGGTTCTTCGTGATGACATGACTGTGAATTGTCAGGATGGTCTGAGTATCGACGCGCAGCCAGGCGACCTGAAAATCGCATACAAATTTCATTACACTATGTGGCATACGCAATATTTGGAAACCCCCTTCATTCCCACAACAATTTCGCATACAAAATCGTCCGCATCCCAAAGATCTATTTTGGAAAGGAAGGCAAAAGGGGAACTCTGTTTTCTGAAGAACCATTCTTCCGAGTTGCCGAGTCGTTTTTATTGCGACTTTTTTTTATTGGAGGGATATTTGATAAGACGGTTTTTGTACATCTACTATGTACACGTGGAACGGCAGTAAATACAAATTGACAGGTATACAACATGTTTCAATATACATAATCCAGAAAGAAAATTTTATATTGAAAAGAAAATTAAATATTTATCTTTGACCAATTTCTCATCACAATCATATTAAAATATTTATATTTGCTAAAATTTGAGGAATGTTGTTAATTTAGATTATTTGTAACATTCTGTATGTTATACTATCCCAAGAACACGAAACAATGGACTTTTTTTACTACCTTTTATTCGGTTTATTCGAATGTCGTAAGAAGTACGTATACAAAACACAAGAAGACAACAAAAGTAGGAAAATAAGAAAAATGTCATTCCATAGAAAACATTGCAATGCTAGATATACATAATACCCGCGGAACTAAAAAAAACAATAAAATAAGCACAATAAGGAAAGAGAAGTAAACAGGACAGGAACGGAAAACAATTCGCGTTGTTTATGCCCATCCTGAACTGAGGGACCACCCTAAACAATTTATTTATTGCAACTATTCACAAACAATGAAATATACATATAAACTAAAGAATGAATAAGGGGTGGAAAATATAAAAAAAAATGTACAGGAAACCATACTTGGTACTTAGACTCGAAAAAAAAAAGAAAATAAAAATGGGAATTTTATTTTTGGGACCATCTATAGAATCATAAACTGTCTACTATTTTTATTCCTATTTTATTGTTTTAGTATTTTATTGAAATGTTCATATGCCACAAAATATTTAAAATGGAAAATCGTAAGATTGGCAGTATTTTCTTTAAGTATGCGAAACAGTATCACCAAACTTCAAACTCCAACGGATTATTTATGTAGATGTGAAAATTGTAAATAAATAATAAACCACTTCCAAAGCATACACTTTTTGAACTGAATGAATAATAGAAAATAAGGGCATTTTTGTTATTATTAACAGAAAAGAATATATAAGCAGCTATATTATTAGAGTAAGAGTGCTTTCCAAAAGTCGAGGGAATAGGTAAAAACTTACCCAACGTTCACCAATAGTCGGAATAACTAATTCTTGAAAACAATTACTCTGATTTTTTAATGTAGCTTGAGTATACCTAGATTTTACCTTCTCTACCCTGCTGGTTGACTGGGTTAAATTCTATCAAATCCTAATAACGCAACAACGTTCCCAAATGTTTGGTTTTGGTATCAATAAATAGAAATTCATTTTTTATGAGACTTCAATTGAGACTCTGATACTAGTGAATCAGAAACAATCAGGCGAAATGTGAAAGCAATCTTCATAACATGACACTGCTGGATTAATATGAATCTAATGAAAACATATTAAATTCATTATACCCACATATATAAACGATAAACCTCGGGAATATTATATAACTTTTCTTGCTGCCATTTCAGCGTGTTGTATGCCATAGTTTTCATTGTTCTCAATCCTGCGTAGATCTTATTACAAACCTATGAACTATGAAGATCCTATTGAGGTTAGGTAACTTTATGAATTGATATAAATTCCCCAACGTATACACAGGATCGTTCCTAAATTTTCGACAAGGTAATAGTCACGTGACATTACTTACACTCTACCTTCTCCTTTTTCGAACGCACTCAAACTGTTGTGTGCTATACCTACAACTGGGCAACCACGTATTTAAATTCAAATCAAAACTTTCAAGCTAACGAGATTTGCATATCTGATATCTGAAGTGCATTTATGAGTGTTCCATACATTTTTCACTGATAAATGAAATGCGCTTACTGAAGTGAATGCATGGCTTTTGGATTATTTCATTCTTTCGCTTTTAGTTTTACTTTTTTCCTTTCCGACCACAGATTGTTTGTTGGGAAAGTATAGGATTCGGTTAAATTCTGATTGGTCGAGGTTTTGACATTTCCACAAATAATACGTGAGAATTTGACGATACCAACTTGCCGATGGTCAATTGAAGATTCCAAGTCTGCGACGGTCAACTCGACGACGGTCAACTTGGCGAAAATGGCAATTGCAATTAATTATGTTTTTCACTTTCAATTTCATGTTGGCGGGGTTATTGTGGTCGAGTTGAGCATCGGCGACTAAGCATCGTCGAGTTAACTTGTACAAATACCGCATCACTATCACAAAATGTATATTTCATTGTTTCAGATACTATTTCCGTTTTCTATTTGTCTCTTCATATATTTATTTTTGTTGAATCAATTTAAGCAGAAAATTATCTATTTACAAATGCAGCAACATTACCTACGTATATTGTATGAACAAAACATAATAGCTGAATATATTTAACACCTGAACGAATCCAAATTTACTAATTTGGAAATTGTAGAATTTCAGCCTATTTTACGGTTTCCATATCTCAACATTGTTATATTGCCAAATTTATTTTATTTCCGTTGATCCACTGTTACAATTATCAGAGAAAAGTGCTATTACAGGATGAGCCTGCGAGTAGTGGAATGTAGAAAGGAAAAAATACACGTACATAGCACATTATTAAATGGCGGTAAGCGGAAGGTGGAAACAGGGAAGGTAATGTTTGTCGAACCGATTTTGCGTCGAATTTATTGCGTTAAATTACTTCGTAAGCAGATTACCTTCTTTGCACTGATGTTTATAAAGTAAACGCGTGCAATGTTACGGTCATTACAACTTGTCTTAGCAAATTTACTCTTGTCTTTGCTTTTAGCTTTTGCCTTTTGCTTTCTGACGCTTTATCTCAGAGAATAAGATATTCAGGCAAACACAATGTTCTAGTGCTAAGCAAAAACTTGTTTCCCTCGCACTGTATCAAACTAATATATACAAGGTGTCGCTATATTATTCTTAGTCACTCATTACTTTACTAGTCCAATAATGTAGAAGAATGTGTTTTTTTTACAAGAAATGCAAAGTTTGCCACACCTTCGCCGCCTCGCTATATAATTTAGTCTAGCGGTTCTAAATTCTAATGTCTGAACTTATAAATTATTATTGAATAACACATCATACTGGCTTGAATTATATGCGGAAACAGCAAAAAGCCTCCGGCACGCACAAAACCCCTCATTTGCTAATCATAACATAACTATCTACAATTCAAGAAATCCCAAATTCATATACCAATTAGGGGAACTAACGAATTGATAAACAATCTCAACACAATTAAATATTAATTATAATAAAATGGCTGGGTGCATTCGTTACCTAAGCCCATGTGAAATAATATTTCCAACACGATGTTGCTTGTAGACTTCCCGAGTAAAACATACATAAATTTTATTCCTACAAGAAATAGAGCCCTCATAATTACTGGTCTAATTTGTAAAGTTAAATTGAAATTGCTTACGTGGTAATGTGCTGTTAAAAGGAAACGCAAACATTTTAGTCCTATCAAGGTATCAAGTCTCCGTCGTCTTTCTTATAATCTCTAAAGAATCATTATACAGAGCGTCCAAACAAGTTCAAGTCTTGAACTTTACTTTTCAGTCCTTGATATGTTTGTTTTTATTAATTATTTATATTGTTAAAAATTAAAAATTAAAAAAATGTTATATATTATTGAAAATAAGGAGCATCATGTCAAAATCACAGGCCATACAATTAGAAGACAGGAGAGGAGACGCCTAAAAAAGAAAGAATCATAAGAAAGTCTTGAAATATTCTTGTTTACTTGTATATTCAGAAAATGGCCAGCGGTAACCACGGGAAGATTGATATTAAAAATATCTGCGACCATATTGATGATTTTTTTAATAGATTTCTAGCTGACGAGCGAAGCGAACTTTCTTCATAAAAATAAAAGAATTAATAAGATAAAAATTAAAAGCATCAAATTAAAAGCGACCAAAGTTTTCAGTTCTTGCCACACACACACACACACACACACACGCGCGCACGCACACAGAAATATGAAATTTTAATCAAAATCTTAAATCTACATCATACTCGTTAATTTTGAAATGAATTAAGAATTAGAAAGAAAATTTAATTAAGTTAAATGGAATTAATTTATTAAGAAAGAACTTATTTTATATAACATTTTAATTTACTCTGAATGATAAAAAGAAAACTGAAAGTTAGAAGAGAAAAACCAGCTTCAGTTATTCATCACCATTTTGATAATGAGTTGCTTACCTACCTATATATTTTTATCATGTTAGAGAGAGTATTCTGGATTTACTTACTTTATATTGTCCCAAATCTTCGACAAGACAAGCCAAGATGGCCTCTCTTCCCACGGGAACAGTGACATTCGTGATGGGTTCGCTGAACTTGGGATTTTCTGGAAAAACAAAAGAAAATACATTTTAATTTTATTTCATGCATATACAATTGAAAGAAAAATTTAAATTGTAATTCAAAACGCGAATGTGAAAGGATGAAATGTAAATGTTAATAATACGTCCACAATTGTACTTTGTGCCATGTTCTATGCATATTTTTATGTTATCTATGAATTTTCGATTTTCATTATGTAGGAAATGCAAAATTTAACTTTTAATACAAATTTCATTAGTTGTAAATATAGTAAAAGTTTTCCAAGAATTGTAGTTTAAAAGTTTTTACTGAAGAAAACGCATTAATAATTATTACCTTCGCTTAGTGTTCGAGAAAGAAGTGTTGGGTAAGGTATCGCTTCTGAACGCGCTCCTGATAAATTCTCACAACAGCGATTTTAGCGATTTGTTTGCCCAATAAACAACTGTAACGTAACGAACTTCGCACTCGTTGTTTCTCAAGCGTATGGACTTTATAAAAAATTAATAAGAAAAGAAAAAGTTGATTGTAATATTGGAACCAGTACGGGTTCTGACATGAAATGTTGAATTGACATTTGAAACTTTATTTGAAAGTAAATTAAAAACAACGAAATTGACATGAAATCCAAACGTAATGCCTAAATAAATCGGTCTGGTTGGCACCGCACAAATTTCTTAATTTCCGACCGTGAAACTAACATTAATCGGTAAGTGTAAATTAATAGATATCAACATGTGATCCTTGTCATACTTTCCGAGCAAAACTTTTGATAGTCCATGAGTTTTTTTTAACAACATTTATGTTTCATATGCGTACTTAAATACTTTTAACATTTATTCTTAAAATTCATTCCTACTTTTCTTACCGCGTGTATAAGATTGTATTCAGTGCCGGATTTATTCCGCACAGGCGGTGGATGGGGCCCGCAATGTCAGAGAGTATTATGTTTTTTTCATGTGGCTCTAAGAGTTAAAAATTTATTAAAAATATTTTCTACTCATCTATTGGTGGACAGTTTGGGGCCCAATAAAATCAAAATCCGTCACTGATTGTATTGATTAAACATTCTAAATTTTATAATTCGCGTTATATGCAACTTTCCGAGACTTTGTCATAATTAAGTTTATAGTTGTTTTTATTACTGAGAATTGTGTTCTTTCTTTCATTTTTTTCATACTTTAATTTTTCCATTTTTCCGCAGAGTATTTTTTTCACATTTTTATTATTTTTTGATATGAAAATCTTAACAACCGCTATTAAACTTTTATATTTCTAGAAGTGAGTTTGTACAACCAGCTTTTTGATGTAGATGTGCAAATATTCATAACGCGTCGGTCATAGGCAGCCAAAGGCAAAGAATATTTTCTGCGAAACCTAATATTTTATATTCTCACAAAAGAGAGGACTAGATAACAAATATGATTTCAGTGACTTATAATCAGCTCATTTTTTACAAAAGCACGAATGGAAAATGATAAAATGTTTACGTTAAAAAACCGTAAAGAAATTGTAAATAATTATTTTTAATTAATAAGTTTTGTCAGTTTTGTGGTTATGTATATGTTAGTTAAATACTACTCAGAAAAAAATGGTACATTAATTAAAAGTAAACAGAACAGAAAAGTGCTAGCTTTGCTCAACATTCAACCTGGTTGTGGCTGAAAATGGTGCTAGAATATATGTAGGTACATAGAATAAATGAATACACACGGTACTGGTACATACAGGATGTTACAATAAATTCTTATCCAATGCAACGTTGCCATATAAAATTATAGAAAGCTTGTTTGGTAAATAAATATGAATTGGTTGCTGAGGTAAAAAGTTATTATTAAGTTGGATTTAAAATTGTTTAACTATTATAAAAATTGCTTAAGTAATTAAATATAGGTATGCAACCAAACATAATGGCGCATAATGCAAATAGTCTACATAAACGCTAGTACACTATTTTGATTTTGAACATCCTATACAAAATTGTTTGCGTATTCCAAACGGTTTTGAGGGGCACTCGCTGCGTTGCATTTGCATTGTCGTTGCGGCAATGTAATTAATTATGAATTAGAGCATACGTTATTAAACACACACTCTCGGCCCACACTCAATATGTACGCAAATATGGTGAGCTGCGGTGATTATTACACTCTAATGGCCCTTCTATACCATCTATTCAACTGAATGAGCATATAAAACATTCCTCATTCATCGACACTATACTATGTAGGCAGATATTGATCTTGAACATCATTAACGGCATCAACATAACCACTTCCATCACTTCTTGATATGGAAATTACTGCTTTGTCAAAATCGCAAATTTCCCGAAATGGAACATATTAATAACGCGACACAGTCAGAAAAACAAATGATAGGTGCTGATGCTGATATGCTGGCGTCAGTTCATTTCCTGGAGTGCAGTTTAATTTAATGGAGTGTGTTAATGAGCTACCACATTCCTCTCCGTCTCTCTCTGTCTCTCTCTCTCTCTCTCTCCTTGTCATTTCTACTGTTTTCGTGTTCTCTTCGGTGAGGTACGAATCGACTATAGATATAGAGAGTGTGTGGTTTTGGATGCGGCGATGTAAACTGGCAACTGGCAAGGTGGGCCATAACCACTGCAAAGGGAAGCATAAGTACTGTAGAATGAACAAGGACGAGATGGGAGGACGAGGATGAGGATTCGTGCAGATTAGCGAAATGAACAAAGCGCCGGCCAGGACTTCCGGACCAAGTATGCGTGACAGCTATATCTATACATATATGTCGTGGCATTGGCGACACACCGAAAACTTTTCATTCATGTTTTAACAGCTCTCGCGTGAGGACAAACATTAGGTCCTCGTATCCAGGAACTATTTTAAAGATTTGATTTTATTCCAAAAGTAATCTTTTCACATCTTTGATTTTGTCATAGAAAACAGGACATTTTAATTGTGCAGTGGTAAACGAATTGCCCCCCGCCCCCCCTCATAAAAAATTGCCTGTAGTGGCAAAACGTGTTTTTTAAACATCGCCCAATTATGCTAAACCTGAGTGAATAATTAGGGTAGTTTAACAGTACCTTGTACCAACTCACGTAAATTTTTGAAAAAATTTCATCGCATATAAGAGAAGAGGTTGTTGAGGCGTCGGTTCCTCATGGTTCATAAAATATTAAAAGCAGCGCTCCCAGTCCAAACCTGCTGGCTAACGTTTACTCGAAGGACGAAGGACTGTGAATGCGAAAGTGAAGGAAGCGGCGCGACCGCTTTGCTTACTTTGCATTCCTACGTCTAGCAAACCAACCGTACCGTAGGTAGGCCGTGGCAAACAGGAAGGGAGAGCATTATAAATAAGGATTGCTATCATTATATTTAATATGAAGCATAATTTCATACTTAAATATTCTCTTCCACATTATTTTATATTATGTTATACGATGCCAACACAAACTGACGCAACCTGGTAGATCTCTCTACGAATTTATGAGCTTTATGGCTTCATATTTGTGTTTTTGAGTATGTTTTTACAACATGCAGCTTTAACAAGACCGATGGCTAAGGGTTCATGTAATAAGTTCCTAATTTTTATCCGGTGGCTATTCGTATTTATGCTTGCTTTACTTAATTCAACTATAAAATTGTTTGTATTTATTCATAAGGTTATCATATTATGAAACCCTCTGCGACAAAAATTGATTTAGTAATAAGGACTTTATTTTCACAATTCCAAAACTGAACAAACACGTAACTTACACGTTACACATTCACATTTTTGAACCTGCAAATGCGCGATTGTAGCAACTTAATTTTTATAATCGTTGAAGACATTAAAAGCGCTGTTATTTGAATAGAACTTAATATAATAAATTTCGAAGATATTAAATTTGAATGGACTATAAAAACTACAGTTGTACTACGAATAGTATAAGGCTTGCAAGGAGAACTGCCGCTTCGTCTGCGGCGCGTCCTAGGGAAATATACCGTCGGGGTATAATTGGAATAAAGTTTTATCACACGATCCGTAATATATAAATGCAGTGCATTCGTTTTATTTGCCAAATAATGTCCCTCCAAATGGGTATTAACGAAGGAACGTTGCAAAAACGTATAACTATAAGGCAGAGGTCGGTATTAGACATTAAGTAACTTGCACAGATTTTAATGTTATATATTGAAGTCTATACAGGAAATAAAATGACTTAATGGTTAGTAAAATAAAACTATTAGAAAGTATTGCTTGAAATGTAGTTTCGTGATGACATGAATTCATTTTTATGAAAAAGAAAATAATATTTTTGTGTTTAATCCAATAATATTTCATTAAATGGCCGATATAAAATTTAAAAGTATAATATGGGCCGAGACATGTGTAAAATCAGCACTGCTTTCTACGAAAGTAATCAATCATTTACTCTTTGATTACTCTAAGCTCTACATATTTGTGTACTAGTCTGTATTATTTATGTGTGCCTTTCATTCCCTTTTTAAATTCGATTGTCCGTGCAAATACAAATTAACATTGGTGTAATGTAATTGCTTTATTGAAGACACTGACTGATTCATTAAAGATTATTGATGAATAATTTCAAACCTTTAAATAACTTAGGAAATTCTGTTTGGGATAATGCATCTTTTATAGTTCATAATCATTGGATATTATCAATATCGAGATGTACAAGTGGACAAGCAGGCTTCATTAAAATTTCACGTGCACTATCACGTTGTTACGTATATGGTCTTCCGGCAGGATTTTGATTGGAAAAGATGAAATGCTCTGCGTAATTGCTAAAATCGCTCAATTAATGCAATTTTTC
>JARJEB010024609.1:0-21291 GCA_030264535.1 Liometoxenus newtonarum
CTGAAAATCCGAACGCACCTTCAGTTCAATAGATGACGTTTTAGATTGTGACATTTCATAATTGCATTCAGGCAAGCGTTCTGCTGGACGTAAGAAAAATCCTCAAGAGGTATTATGACCTATAATTGACTCGTGTCAAGCTTATTATTCGTGAGTGGTGATAATGTCTGTCATATGTGCCTGCATAAACACATAGTAATCGCTGTTTTACGTGGTCGTCGCGGATAAAAGGATTAACATATATACTTCACAGTGAGTAATTTCAAATTAGTCACGGCTAACGGAATATCAAAAATTTAAAATCACTCTGTATTATAGCATAATTGTTCTAATCCCAGCCAGTAAAGTAAATTATTTATTCAATAAACACTTTTTAATCTATTTTGCGTTCATAATATACCAATTAGAATATGACCAATGTATGACAACTAGTTGCATAAAGTATAATTGTCCCTTGCGCATCGAATTCTACTAGGAAACTGTAATCGTCGATTAAATATGTCTTTTTTGATTTTTCTGGTTGTATTTTATTTATACTTTTTGCTACCGCTTCACGAATATCGGGGGAGTGCAGCTTAAATCATTCGCCATTATAAATTTTATTAAATTCACTGATTTCTCGTTAATCGTTATTTTTAAACACTGCTACTGACACGTTGAAACGTCGACCATTATGAGCAAAGCAATTTGGGTTGCCTACCATACACTTTAGAAATGTATTTTTTATTTGCTTTTTCCGTTTTTAATTTATTTACAGTTATAAAATAATTTTGGATTCCTGCGCCCTTCATCCCCCCCGCCCCAGCCCGGCATCCCCCTTTTGAGGGTCTGGTTACGCCTCTGAGAAATACATGCTTTAAGACGAATTATAAAACTCGTCCATTGGAAAACTCGCCAAACTTGGACTCGGTTTTATAATATAGTGTCTTAAGGCACTTATTACTTAACATACTATTAAATAATTACTGCATATATAAATATAAAGTTAAATAATGCTAAGCCCGCTACATAAATTTATGCGTTTAAGTATAATTTGTTGGAGGTGAAAGCAGTTGAAAAGGTAGAAGTCATCCAGGATATTTGTATATTTATACATATAGTAGTAATGATTGGAAGTTTGAAAGAGCGAGAAAGAGAGTTTGGAGCAGCCACAACTCTACAACTAGGGATTATTGACAAACTGTTCGATATTGCCAAGGTGACTTGAACAACCGAAAGCTGTAGTCCACTCACTAATAGGTATATCGCACATAACCATCCTACACCACAAAGTATATCGTATACAAATGAGGGTTGTTTTTTCCAATATTTTTTACAGACCAATACTACTGGCATACATCACATCATATTTTATTCAATCCATTTGGAGATGATAACCGTCTATCGGAAATGATAAATTTCTCAAGAATATTTGAGATTATTGTTAGAGATAATAAAATATCTAATTGTTTGGTTCTTAATTTAATTTCGTGCTCCATCCTGTATAAAATGTGAATTGTAAAATGTTGCCAGTAAAAACACTACTTCAATATTGAAAATGCAACTTCACACTCACAATTCAGTTTAAAACAACAAAACGATATCGAAGTACCAAATATTGTTTTCCTTCATAATAAAGATTTCTACTTTATCTTTATTATGAAGGAAAACACTATCTGGTAATAACATAATACGTAATAATATTGTTTTGCATCTAGTTGGGTTCTTATTTTTCATTTTATATTTTTATTTTTGCAACAACAAAAATATCATTAGATTCAGCAGTTTCTCGTTTCCTTATTCTTCTATATCAATATTTTTTATGTTTTTGTTTTGTTCCTTTCGGAAAAAGTTGTTTCATTTCCGGTATGATTATTTAGAAATGAACTGGGGAAAGTTTCCATTTAGAATATTTAAGTAGAAACGACATTTTCATAAACCTGTATCAATGACCGGTGGTGGGAGAAAAGTTAATTTGGCTCCAAAATACAGGCACAAACAGGCTCAAGGTCACATATTAACATTAATATAAGAAAACATTATGAGCGAGATTGCGAGTTGTAATTCAACAAAATGGGGAGGGAGGAAGGATTTGTCCCCAAGTCTAATGGGCTCGGTTCCTGAGTTGATAATATCGATTTAATTTATATGTTATATATGATTATGTGTTATATTATATTATGTACCTCAAAACTTCATCCGCGCGAATTGAATGACTGCGAGTGATTGATTTGCTTAGTAGTGGGTTGAATCTCCGCAAGTGTTGAATTGCCCCCGATATCCGTGGTTTACGCTACATGATTTGATGTACTCGTGCAGAAGGTCACATGCGCTCTTCTTTTAACTAAGATGTGTAACAAGGGTTGGGCCCCGGGTCGAGGGTTCAATGTTAGCCGGGTGCTGCTGCGGAGTTGACAGTGGCCATTCGTCATCACTACTTATTATCCTTCCTATCGGTATTCCGCTCGTATTGAAATGGAGGATGATACTGATCTGCTCAGTTATTAGTGAGTTGGTTCTCCGCAACTGTTGAATTGCGAAATGGATGCTTGTGGTGACTTGAAAAACCGTGTCGCCTTAGTGTTTGTTAAATAATAGTTAATCAAAATGAAGAGGGTGGAGGGATTTGCCCAAAATCTAAAGTTCTGCCGTTATGTATTATCACAAAGAATAACGAAATTATTTTAGAATTCCAGATGATTTAATATGAGTTTTCATAATAATAAATAAGGTACAAGAGTTTTCCCATTATAATGATTTCACGACACCTCATTATTGGTTTTATATTTCATCATCTAAATAAGTCGATTTATTTTTAAATATCTATATTTTAAAATGTCCCCCTTTTTATGTAGCATTGTTAGAAAGCCAAATGCCAAATATGATATGGTTGAACTAGGTGCATAGCATTGAGAACTTCAACATATCATAAATACTCCAAGTCCAGTTCCAAGTAGAAAGAGACCCGCTGAAATGTACAAAACGATATATGCTGATGTACAAATTCGCTGCGCAAACCAGTAGAATTTATTTCTTCGATTCGGGTCTATTCCTCGTCTCGTTTCGAGTCAGAAGCCAGTCGAAGTACGAAGTAGACGCGTTGCGACGTGAAGGCCCTGGAATGGTCGGTCGAATCGGTGATAACCGAAAGAGGGACTTCGTAAGGTCTACAATGCCCTACAATAATATGGGCCACGTGACCGAGACTTAGCAGTCTTGTCGCGCACTACAGATTCATCAGTGGCCTGCCTAGCACGCAGACATTCTGTACCTGTGCCATGGAAAGCCTTCTACTGCGACTCCGTTCAGCACTCGATTTCCGCATTTTAATTACAGTTTCTATAGAGTGAGCGCCCAGGACTTGCTTTATTCATGCATTTCACTCACATCATCAATTCCACGCGCCATTTGCCAAGCTAGCCAATTCCTTCATTTTCAAAACGTTGGAATCTCTTCGTCGTTTTCTCAATTCTACATATTGACATATATCTTGTTGGTTTTTTACCTTTTTGCCAATTCTACTCGATTTTATTGTAATAATAAATAAATAATTAACAAAATAAGGTGGAACTAGGGAGGGTCTTGTTGCAAAACAAGGTCATTAGGTCATTAACCCGTTCAAGGGGAAACCAGAGCTTTATTTCTCTGAATCCACCTTGGTAATTCTTGACAGGCGCGTTTCAATTCAATTCAATATACTTAGCCGGTGCAAATTTAGTAAATTTGCAGACTAGCTAAGAATATTGGATAATTCAGCATATTGAATTATCCAATATTCTTAGCTAGTCTGCAAAATTTACTAAATATTGAATTATTCAATATTGAATATTCAGTGCAATATTCAGTGCAATTGAAATTTAGTTGTGCAAATTTAGTAAATTTCCAAACAATATTCAATATTCTGAATAATTTGAGATATAAAATTATTAAGTATTGCATTGTTGAATAGTTTCAAATTAGTAGAATATTGAATTAGTCAATATTCTACTGATTTGAAAATATTGAATAAATTCAATATTTTCTAACTAGTCCAAATATTGAATTATTCAATATTTTCAGATTCGTCCCAATATTGAATTATTCAATATTCCTGACCAGTGCAAATTTAGTAAATATCAGACTGGCTAAAAATATTGTATAATTCAATATTGAATAATTCAATATTCTTAGCCAGTGCAAATTTAGTAAATTTCCAAACCAAAATATTGAATTATTCAAAAATCTTAACTAGTTTGGAAATTAACTGAATTTGAACTGAATATTTCTGAATAATAGATTGGCTCATAACAGCACTGAACCAGTATAACAAATTTCATCTCAAATTTTGTTCACAGTCCAGTGTCCACTTTTTCGGAAACCAGACTTCGAATTTTTTGGGTGAATCCGATACTTTCCTATTACCATCGATAGTATCGCAACGTAAAAAAAAATGAGCATTCCGCATAATTTTACTTAACTCAATATAAGATTTGGAAAAAGAGTAATTTTTTAAAATAAGTGCGAATAAGAGGGAGTCTCACCCAATTTTTTGCTTACAATTGCGGTAAACGTTGGTCAATGTTTGTCAGAACAATTTCATTCGTCTCTGTTAACCTAGTGCAACAGTGAATCGAACACCTGACACCTTCTCCAGACATATACAGAACTGTTTCGGGCTATGAGCCCTCATCAGTATGCTTTTTGGAAAAGGTGCCCAATGGTCGATTCAGAGTTGAACTTATACGGTCGAGAGTAATTGTTTTTATAGTCTAGTAATAATACTCTATATATACAAATGTTGATTATTTGAGATTGTATCGACGTTGGGAAATCGCATGCCAATCGACAAGGCTTCTGATTACTTTGCGATAACATCGACTCTGTAGATGCACACTGCCCGTAATTTCAAGCCTACGCAAATTCTAAGCGTGTTCCATGCATACAGAATATACAAATACACACTACATGATTGCCCAACATTAGATTACATGGCTACATGCATTATCCTTCTATCCACAACTCGCATGGCCACATATCAAACAGGATACAGGCACGTATCACGCAAGATGATAAATTTCAGGTTTCGAGTGCAAACTACATTTAGTGCAAATCGTTCAAACTTCAAATACAAGATTTTCCCATTTACTAGAACCTTAGATTTTAGATTATCCACATTCCTCAAAGAACCACAATCGCAAAGGAAAAGCAATCGGACATCTGTCAAAATTGAACGATTTATAACCTAGATAAGAGTGTATGTACGTTAGCTTAGAGCATATAAATAAGGAGGGAGCATTACCGGCACGGATTTAAGTCGACTGAAAAGCAAAAAATGTTGTTCTTAAGTTTTAAAATTTGATATTGCGCAAGCGCACACCTCTAATTCACGCTTGCGCAATATCAGATTTTTTCCCTTTCAGTAGGCTCTCTCCATATTTATATGCTCTAAGCCAGGGCTTCTTAAACTATGGGTCGCGACCCTAAATGGGGTCGCTTAGCAAAATCCTGGGGTCGCCAAATTTTAATGTAATATATTTAAATATACGAATTTATAAAATCTAGATGTGTATTTGTGACAACAGAATCACACTCACACATAATAAATAAATAAATAAATAAATAAATAAATACAATTTTACAACTATTTGTGTAAGTTTTAATTTTATATTTTTGTATATTTCTAAACAAATTTTAAAACTATATTTTTTCATATGTATGTATATTGTTACCTAATCAATATATCATCACAAAATATTTATATATTTATATTTATATGGGGTCGCCAAAAAAACTCAAAATCATAAAATGGGCTCGTGAATGAAAAAAGTTTAAGAAGCCCTGCTCTAAGCTAAGGTATATACCGATAGAACACTTTTATGCGAAATTGATAATGTACTTTGTTTTGAGCGTATTCATGTACTTTTTATGTGATAGCAAACATTAATTTATCGTCTTCTAATGAAGTTAAGTATAGTTATCATTGAATCAATTAATGTTTGTTGAATTTTAATTAAATTACTTTATAACAAACAAATTAGATTTTTTTATTGTTTTTTAATTTCTATTTCTAGTCCTGATTTTATTTCCTTTATCATTCTATCCAACTACTGAAACTATAAGTAGATTCAGTGCCTATTTATCCCATGAAACGACGTAATTAAATACTGTTCTAACACTGCAGTGACAGTGACCAGCATTAGTTCAAAATGCATTTGGTGGTTAGTGGTTTTACCGCTGCGTGCTAACAACACATAAACAACAATGTTTAAGTTTTAACTATCCAACGACCACTATCTTCAACTAATACCGACTGTTACAATTCTACTAAATTGTATTTCATGAGAATATGATGCTTTTTTAGGTTATTTGGAGCGGCAATTTATAAATGACCTGCGCCTGCGCGATCTTGGCGATAGAATTTGAGCAAGCTGCCGAGCTTTTCGACAAAAGTTAGATTATGTTTGCTGCACATAAGACAATTCGGAACAGCTGATGGATATTGTCAAAATCAGAATAAAATATAACCTGAACCTCAACACACATTTTATATTTTAGGTTATTTCGTCCTGCGATTTATAACTGACCTGGCATAATATTGTGCGATAGAATTGGCATTAGACTCCGATCGGTTGGACGAGATCTCCGAGGATCGAGAACCGAGTGAAATGTCAAACAAAAAAGAAAATATTGCACGTTCTAATTCAAAGGCTGTATCTGTGATTCTGTAATTGTTGGCCACATTCGCAGTTTAACATGCTGTATACAGAACAATGCAATAAGGATATATTATCCTAGAGAAAGTAAGTATTCAGTATGCATACAACAAACATTAGATACGACGACGTTGTGGGGGCTATTATTCGTGTTCGTACAATTCGTAATTTCGTAGAACCACTGGTCTTATACCGTTCTTCGTTTCCCTAACAATAATAATAATTAATAGTTATTGCTTTTCCACATCGTTCGCCTACGATTCTTCCTCTTCCTTTTCCGATTCTCCGCAGGAGCCCCACAACTTGAGAACTTCGAGTTATTTTTTTAAGTTCATTTTATATAATTTTAAAAGTGCGACATTGCCTCAAGTTTCTTTTTAATTAATAATGTATTAATTAATTTTTTCAGATTTAACATGTTTATCTTCTTTACGTATGCCTTTCTACGTTAGAAATAAGGATGTGGTATAGAGAAAATGAAATGAAGCCACATGAGGCAGAGAACAAGGCAACACCCTCGCTTAAATTGGTTCCTTTGAACTTTCAAGTTTTGTGATGCGCACCCTTAAAAATTCATTTTTTGTCTCAAACATTTGATAATAACTCTTTTATTTTTTTTGTTGATATTTTTTATTTTATTTATATCCTCATATTATCCTTCATTATTTTTTCTCCTTTCTTTTAGACAAAAAGTTTTGTTTTGTTCAATTTTCATTTCATTTATTTCTACCTAGAACTTTATTTTCGTTTCTGTTTTTCCAGAGGACCATTTGAATTAACTTTTATAAAACTTTTTCTTTCACGAAGTTTAGTTTATAGGTTGAGGAAATGTCGGATGTATTCGTATTTGAATCGATTCATCAAAAACATATAGCCACCTGTAAATGACATTCTTATAAATATAAAAACGTAATAATTGGAGGTAAGAAGTTTCGTAGGAAAGCAGAAGTTTATTTTTCAACGCTTCAATGCTCGTGATGATGACAAAATTTAATATATTCTTGTTCATATACGTATACCGTGCGTGCATGTGCTATGTTGCTATGTTCGACGGTAAAATGAACGAGTCAATCTCATGGCAGTCTGAATTTGTATTGCTAAACACACCGACGGTGGGCAGAGAGTGGGGATGACAATGTATTGTCCTGACGGAAGTCCGCGAACAGTCCGCAGACTATTATTTCGTGCGTATATTTTTAATATTTCTACCTTCTCTTCGGTTGTATACATGATTGATGAAGAATTTGTGAACAATCAATTCAAATTATGAAAAGGAACAAAATTGACAACTGACTGTAACGGCATGATCATACAAATTACTTTGATCATGCATCGCCTCTGTGACAGTCCGTCGGTGCCATGAGTTTGACTCGTTTATTTTACCGTCGAACATAGGAACATAGCACATGCTATGGTTTGGTTTGGTCAGGCGTATTAGGCATTATAATAACCTCCAAATTTCGCATGATGCGCACAAAGCACTGCGCAATCAGAGCGCCTACTAACAATGAACTTGATGAATGTGTTCGGCGAACGCACTATAGCCCTCTTTTTAATTATGTATCGTGCGTGTTGGAAATTACATTTAGTAAGAGTAATTGCTCACATAACTCGAACAATTATTTACAACATATTTTACGACGCAATGAATATATTGCTTGTTTCAAAAGTAGATAAACATTGGATTTAATATTTAGACTAAACAGCTATCTAGCACTTAAAAAAATGTCGAGACATTTATGTTTTCTAATTGGTTTGATTTTATGTACACGCAGTAATTTTCAATAATTACACATTTTCATTTTCTTATATTTCTAATTATAATTTTATTTGTTAGTTATGGCTTTTCTTAAAAACGTTTAAATAAAGCAGGTATTGAAAAGCATTAACACCTTCCAAAAAGTTTGTTGAAAAGTTCACTTAAGTATCTATAAAAATACTTCATGAACAGTCAGTTGTCACCACTTTAAAGATAAGAAATTCAAACAAACTTTGAGAAAATGAATTTACTGTAGCCAAGGTTAGAACAAGATAAGATAAAAATTTAACGAATAATGGAATTTCATAAATTAATCGAATTAAAAGATAAAATCAAACCACTCACAAAGTAGGTAAGTAAATAATTCCAAAAATTTTATGTTTTCAGTGTTTCCAGTAAAATAACAGTAAATATTTTTACTTAATTACAATGGCAAGATGTAATTGCGCACTCGCGGATTAATAAACTCGCCGCTACGAGGCTCGTTTGTAAATTTTCCGCTTCGTGCGAAACAGGCAACTTTTCCCACTCTAATTACGTAATATACAATTATCATATCAAAATACTTTATACTTTAATATTATGACATAATTTAATTATATTTATATTTTTGTTAATTAATGGACGTTTCAAAATTTAAATATCACATAAAATGAAATTTACTATTCTTTCCGACTACTTATAACACTTAACACAATCACAATTACTATTTTATTATTTACTACAGTAAATATATTCTATTTTCTATAATTTGCTTGGCACTTGGTAGTAAAAGTTATTGTGTTATAAAATATAAATTCCATAATAAAGGACATTTCAGTGTTTATCGCTCCTCACTTTATAACGCAGAGTAGAGCGGAAAGCTCGTTTCCACCCTATACTCTGTTATAAAGTGACAATTGAGGTGCACTCAGGACTGGCTCAACCGTAAATTATAAATTTATCATAAAAACCGCAATGGGTTATCGTAAAAGATTATTTGGTTAAATATTAAATGTTTCAAAATGTTACTATCTCCAAATAATAATGACCGTCTCATTCTTGTTCTAGAGCGTGATTTTTAATAAAATTCGGTAGGAAATTGACAAGTATAGATTAAGACACGCATTGATAGAGAAAGGCAATGTTGACTATTATTATTCGGATATGTCATAAGACTCAAAACAAGGAAGGACATATTTCTTGTTTGTTGAACGAATGTCTAAAAGTTTATGTGGAAGTATTAAAAATGTTGACAATTATTTCATGTCCTTGTTTATGACAATGATTGAAGGAAACTGTATTTGTATAGCCATAATAATAAGTGTACAACTAGATAAAAACAAAACGTTCGTCGTTTATAACAAAATTGTGTAACCGTAGCGGCATTTATTTTAGAGGCAAAAAAATAAAATAAACTAAATATAGTAAAATAATAATTAAGTTACATAATATTCGTATCACGTAATAAATATTTACATAGCGAGAATGCGTTTTTAGATTTATGTAAAGCCATATAGGGTGTTCCGAAATTGGCGGACAATGGCCATGTAACATTGTAGATCGTGTCAAAAGGAAAGGAAAATCTTAATACAAAAATGTCCACCATAACGTAGCTACATACTTCAAACAAATTCTGACACATATGATTTAAATCAAGCTACTAAAAATATGCAATGATGCCAAAAGTACTTTTTAGAAAAAAATAATAATTTTCTTACAAAAGAAAATCCAGTTTTTTTCTGGTTTCAAAAATAAAGAAAAGGAAATCAACGTTATAACTTTCTTCGGTAAACTAAAAGTAATTAAATATAAAAAGAAAAACTCGATTTTATGCCGATTTTATATAACCAAAACTCAAACTTTAAGGACCTCATGAGGACAAACCAGGATCTTCCGGACATTTTTGTATTAAGACTTTCCTTTTCTTTTGACCTGATCTACAATTATATCTGGCGATTGTCCGCCAATTTCAGAACACTCTGTATATCCAATACCTTGAAACAGTGAAAAGTTATAATCTATATTTTTGAATAATCACACAATCCACACACACACACACACACACACACACACACACACACACACACACACACACACACACACACATACACACACACAAACACACACACACACACATTCATAATCATGCGGGATAGCGGGATAGAGCAGTTGATTGCATCATTAACGAGTGTTGATTTATGCAAACTCAAAAATCAATAAAGCAAATATTCCAACATAATATAAAAACCACACGAATCTAAATAATACTGAATATATTTCGGTTTCCCGAAAATATTTCGTGATGAAATATCAACATTTCAAATTAGAAAGATGAGTTAAAAGCAACTTAAACTGCAGAATCCATTTTTAATTAAGTACAAATTTTGTGCTTAAATTACTAATTTCAACAGTTAAGAGAAATCTGCAGGTTTAAATTAAAAAGAGATATTCATACTTCGTTTTTTTTTTAATCGTTTAAAGTTTGAATGTATAAATATTAGTGCCGAGTTAGCACTTAGCACCTGAAAGAATGAATAAACAAACAAATTTGTTTCTATTCACACCGACTAACAAATGTGTTCACAGAATTCGTAAATGTTGTTTGTATCAACGTGTATGATGAAGTTGTTTAGTTCAGTGGAGTGTAAAAAAATTCAAAAAATCGAATCGCGATTTTGATCGATTTTCCAATGTCCACAAGCATTTATAAGCACGAGGTGAAATACGAAGTGATTGATATTTGAATTTAATATATTTTCAATTGTCAATTGAAATATGTGGTTAGATACTGAAGTAAATATTGCATTTTCATTCAAAACAGATTCAGAAAAATCAATTTAAACTGACAATTGTGACAGAATTCCTAAAAATACAAAAGTATTTTTCTCTTCCTGTTCAATGATGACACATTCGCTTTTTTTTACCAACGAATGTTTTCGTACTTTTCATGTTTCTGTTGTCGCAAAAAATGGTACATTAAGACCCTTTCCCTAACTGAGTTAACCATAATAAACAATTGTTTGATTGTTTAATGAAAATAAAAACTTTTTACCTGTTGATTAAGTTGGCAGTGATTTGTTCACTTGCAAAATAGTGAAATAATTGATAATTGAATGAAGGTCGTTTTTCTCGTCGAGATTTGCAGTGTGTAAAAGTAAATTCCCGTTTCGGTGGTTATGCAAGACGAGAGTTTCGATTTTCAGTGTGCGTTCGACCGAACAGTACGACCGGCAGCGATTCGGTTGTGGCGCGCGTATTCACTAAGCGGGCGCACCGAGTGCGTCAAACTTTCTACTGAAATACGATCGCTCTGTACGTTTCGCAAAGGTTCGCAACTATAACAGGGGGAAAAGCCTCGAGGGTCAGGATTCGCTCGCTCGTCTCCTCCAGTCTTCCGAACCATACGTACGCTATGGCTATATGTATAGCTAGCTAGCTCTCTAGCACTAGCTGTTGGTATTGCGACAGCATACCAGCCTTGCCCGTGCCAATACTGCTTGCTAGTGGAAATGTTCGGAAAAACCGTTGAGAATGTCGCTGGAATCGCGCAACCCGCGCAACTATATAACAATCCAATACCATTGCCGTCAGTATTTAGATTCGGGACGATCGGGTTCACACTTATGCCCAAGCTAACGACACCCACGCAATGTCGACCGTCGACGTCATTATTTTCCTCACTTTTACATAGATCATTTCAGTGTAGTAGTTGGTAAGCAAACCGAAACCAAAGTCGATTTATAAATGTCCCAACATGTTTCTATAGTGGTTTTGGGTCCCCCGTAGGCCAACCCCATCCAGAAACGTTCCATTTGACATGAGTATTGTTTCTCATTTGCATTGTTCATTAATCGATATTTCATTGTTTTCGTTTTGTAAGTTGCTGTCGTTGTCGATGGCGTCGTAAATTGTAGTTTTATTGAACAAAATATGAGAGTCAGGTACTCTCAGGTATGGTTTAGTGGCATTTCATTGACGTCACTTTCTTTTTGCAGCGTGAACTTGGAATGTGAAAGGTCGATGCTTTTTTTTTATAAAACGCCTGTTTGCAGAGCCGCATTTACATCATATCAATTGAAGGAGATTATAATATAGTAATTTACGATTTTTTCGTTGATCCGGTTCTCTGTAAGTTCCATTTGCATATCTATAAAAATCACCCATAGCTCGTTGGTTTTATTGACCCATGACAAGGAACGTGTCGCGTATGGAAAGGGTAGAAAGGGTTAGTAGTCGAGGGATTCGTTTCGTATTCACTTTAGTGCAGGTTGAATCCTGATTTAAACCTTTTCCCACAAATCTGCATAGTTTCATAATTTTAACGAGAAAATATGTGAAATATATTCAACACGTAGCAATTTACAAATTTCATTAATAAAATAACTTACTTATCACTTATTAGCTTATTTAGCAAAAATTTGGCGTTTCCTCTAAATTGGCTTTCTGTAGTTTCATTTATTTTTAAATTTTTGACGCATATTCCATGAAGAATGCGAAACTGGGAAAATAATTTTATTGTCGTTAGGCTGTTACTTCACTTTTGTAAATATATGAAAATTTCAACTGCATGTAAGTTGAAAGTGCGAAATTTGCATATAAATCATGGCAGACAACATGTCCGGAAGGCAGAAAGAAGCTCTTCCAGTACATCCATCGTTCCATCATAATTCACAACATTTAACATTCACCATCATTGGTTCTCTTCACTTCATTCGCTATTTCTAAGCACGAAGGAGCGAAAGGTAAACAGTCATATAAAGCTATATGAAATTAATTTTCATTGTCAGCGCATTACGGTGACACTTTATTGCATCGTTAGTGAATATTTCGTGGAGCATAAAATTTACAAACTAGATACGAATGTACGAGAAGCACATTAACGATTTCGCAAATTCGTTCGCCGTAAAAAAGCAATAAATTTCAATATGGAAAGTGCTACTTTTATTTTATATTGCCATTAAGTGAAACCTATTATAAAAACCAACACAAAAGCGAATAGCGAAATTTAATGAAACGAAATAAAATAAAATCGTTTTTAACCGTTCTTAAATATTTTTTTTCAAATTATTAAATTAGGTACTAAATTTTGTGAAATATTTTTACTTCCCTATTTAAAGTACTTACCTACCTATTTCAGGAAGTTGGCGAGAATTTAATTTTTCAGCCACTAAATTGCATCACTGTAGACCTCTTCCTGTGTTGTCTTAAACTTAAAGTAAAACTCATCCAGGCGTAGATGGCTGCCACGCATATAGTGATGCCATCTAAATGTTACTATCCATACTATAACGGACCAAGGTTGATTTTGTATAGATGGCACTATCAGCATCATATCTTCATTAAAATTTATGATAAATTTCTCAAGATGACGCTAGCTGTTTTAAGATTTTTAAAATTTTAGGTAAAAATTAATAAGTATTTGCAAAATTCAGCACTATTTTTGAGGAACCGACCATCTCCACCATAAATTATGAAAGTGATGAAACCTCCGATGACATTTAATTGCGATAAATTTAACTTCAAAATCAGCTGTTCTGTTTATTAGATACATGCTCGTATGCTCGTTTGGTATCGATGGCATTATGAATAATAAACACGTATCCATGGGATTATGAGTCCATAATGCCATGGATATGCTTTTTTATAAATATTGTATAATTTCGTTTAAATTTATTATTTAAAACTGAAATATTCGTACTTTGCAGTTTTTGACAATTTAAATGTTATTTGTTGAATCCTGAAATAGTCTTTTATTATATTTTTATTTTCAACAAAAAAAAAACAATTGCTTCGATTCTATTAAAAATAGGATTTTGATATAAATTTTCATTTATCATGTTTTAAATGAAATTTTGATATTGCCCTACAATAGAAATTAAATTCCTAAAGAATTATGTTCGTCTTTTGTTAATTTATGACTATTAACAGCGTTTTAAGTCCTGCAAAAGTGAAAATAATGAATAAGAAATATTACAAGAGTTAATCAGGTAAACTACATTAGGTATGGCGCAAATTCTCCTTGGCCATTCATTATAAATATATAAAAAACAAACCTAATTAATTATCACCTGAATATTCTTTCTGGTTGCTTTATGTTATGAAATGGAACAAAAAGCTTGCAATAAAAACAAACAGCAAAAAAGAGTAAGAATATGAAAAGTAAGAAAATGTAGGTAATATTTTGTTATTAAACAGTAAATAGTGAGAAACAATGATAAATGGTTGGAAAAAAAACCAAAAAAATGACATAAATGAGTAGGTAGAGGAAAAGTAGATATAATGTGACAAGAAGGAGAAGTAAGGGAAAAAAAAGAAAGTTAGCGCACAACGGAACAATGGGCAAGACGAACAAATAAAAGTTCTACAAAGTAAGTAACAAGCTATGAAATGAAACAGAACAGACTGAAAACTAAATAAAAATTTATATCTTCCTTTCTTCACACACTCGGTATATGTTCATAAATAAGGAAGGAAAGTAAGCAGGACTAATTTACACTTTGTTCTAATAAAATAAAATAGTCACGTACTGTTAATTTGCTTTTTTGCCAAAGTAACGACACCACAGCACCACCGCAGCGGTAAAAAAGAAGAATTGGAAAAAAGAGCAAAGAAGGATTCAAAGGACAACACGGCTGAATCTAATTGTCTATAGATTCAGGAAATTTTGCTTGTTCCTCCTTTGGAACTCTTGTTTTAACTAATTTTTTAATTCGTAACCAAAGTTCGTGAATCTAATTCAGGGAAAATTAAATGTAAAGAAACTTGAAGGATGGTGAAAAAGGAAATCTGTAAATGGGATGCGTCAAATCAAGATGTTGGAAACTTAAAGAACCTGGTACAAAAATAATAAGGAAGAAGAAAAGATGCTTAATAACAATAAATATAAAATTTTAAAAGTGAAAGTATGGTGAAACAAATAGGTGTAGGAGGTTTAAGAGAAAAATACTGAAATCTGAGGCCTGTGGAGGAAGTAAATTAGAAGTTGGGAAAAGTAATTGGAAATTTGTAAATTAGCAAGGAACTAAGTTTTCATTTCAAAGCTTGCGATATTGGCCTATTTATATTCCTTTCTTTCTGTTAACTTTTCTTTGCATTACATTATTACTTATTCAAACTTGGCTATTGAAAATCGAAGTGAATTCTTTTCCAGAATATGCTTTTATTAATTCATTTTGTCATTTTAAAATATTACCGACTTCAGGATTTCTTAATAAAAATTTATGGAAAAATCTAAATAATTCAGGAATTGTGATTTCCCTAGCTTGGCTATTTCAAAACTTGAAGGCAAGTACATATTCAAAAAAATTATTTAATGTTAAGAAATAAAGAAATATAATCTTTTCGGTTTTTGTGGTTTAATTTTAATTTAAGTGACTAATTTCGGCGCCTTATTCCTGCGTCTACCTCAGACTCGTTTCTATGATGTTTAAGATTAAAAAAATTTTAGACATCATACAAGATAGTCTGAGGAAGCTAATATTTTACCATATAATGAATCATATGCATATATCAACGAAATAGTATATTACGTATCTAGAGTGAAAAGTTGCTTATTGCTAGTTCTCTTTTTTTTCTTCGACCACACAATATAATAATTTTATATACGCAAAGAAAATAAATCATCCAAAATAATAGTGAGGACAACCCATAGAACACAAGTGAGTTCATCTGGTTGCATGCATTCAAGCTTGACAACTTTATCCAGGCACTTGACAGCTTCGTCGCCAAGTGCAGCTTGTACAAATTACTTTTCTAATGTCATTTGAAAATAATTTTATAGACTGAAAGAAAACAAACCAAATAAATTAATAAAGTGCTTACACACATGATACTTTAATTTTTCATAGTAAGTAAATAAGGTTAAAAAAGGCTATCGTTGACAACTTCACTTTTCCAGATTTCATTATCTAACATCTTGAACGTACGTCACGAATATTCGTGGTGAATATTCGTAAAGACTCGTTTTCAGCGCCTGCTATTTGCGTAAATTTGTTAATTTTTTCTAGTGGTCGTAGAAAAAAATATAAATTTCTCCTGGAAACTCAATCAGTTGGACATTCGGCATGAAAGTGACAGTAATGGATGCACTGCCAGTTTAGGGATTTTAAGTGAATGATTATAATTTGTTTGAGGACCAAGTATACTGAAAATTGTAGCAACATTAAAAAAAATTGTCGGGATGTGCGCAAGACGGGCGTAACACTAGTTACGGACTAGATGATATAACGTAAGCGTTTTCAGCGGACGGGCGTCGCAAAGCGCACTGCATTCGATTCAAGGGTTCGTTTTCAGTTCGCCGACGAACGCTACGCGCGTCGCTCTATGAAAAGAGCTGGATTAAAACGACGTTCCCGTTCCGCAAACCTACACTCTTTTGTATGGCCTGTTACCGTTACTCCCACTTTTTCAACTAACGGATTTATTTGAAAATTGACGGTAACAAGGTAATACAACGGAAAGAAAAGTCGTCTAGGCATGAAAATTAAGGGTAAAAGTGAGGTGAAAATTAGAAAGAATGGATTCAAAAAGTAGGCCATAATACGTCGAGTACTAAACCTAAAAAATATAAAAGTCTTAAACTATTAAACGAATATTTGTAAATAAAATACTCAGCACATATAAAAAACCGAATTTAAATTAAAATATTAAAACATGCAAACTGACTAAGTAATAGCAATTGGGGTATGTTCTAAATCAAGGAAAACTTTGGGAAAACTTATAAAAAGTGTAAATATATCACACTCGCTTGTAATACGCAGTAAACTTGATTGATGTTAAATGTTTGCCCGTTCTCCGTTCTATACTTATCGTCCTTATTGTATTTCCATGGATTATAATATAAACAATTAAATAAATGTTGAATGTGTGATGAACTTATGAAAATGAATTCGGTGGTGTTTTTCTTGATGCTGCTCATTGCAGTTGTCGTAAGTGGTGGTCCAGCCTGGAAGGATCAGAATGTGCAGCGCGGAAGTGGTATTAAGATAGGTTCAGGTGGTGCTTCCAAAAACACCTCGGCGACGCTTCAGCAGCGCGGTAATGGTCTACGTCTTGGCACGGGCCTTCGTGGATCTACACGTACCACGACGACGACGGCCGCGCCCGATGACGAAGAACAAATACAAACGCCGTCGGCACCGACGTATTATGGCCTTCCGCGGTTGCATGTCGGTATGGTTGTGCCGTATAAATCCTTCGGAACTCGCGAATATACCAAAGCAGTCACGTCAGCGAAATATGCATTGCAAAGAAAGTTTTCAAATTTGTTCAAGAAGTACGACCTCCAGGTGCACATTGTTATGCAAGAGATGACTCCAAGTCCAACAGGTAAACTAAAATAAGTATCTTAGCGATACTGAAGGATAAATAATTATAAAAAGAAAAGTTTGGCAGTTAAAAATAATTTTAAATTTTTTACAAGGATCTAAGGATTCTTTATGTTTATGTTTGGTAAACCTTAGATAAACCTTAGATAATGATTTGATTTTGAAATTGGGAAAACGCGAAAGTTTTTGTATATAGGACAACGTCCATTTTTTATACTGGGGTTTTCGAAATATTGATTACATAATACTCTTTGTACAATTTGAATTACTTGGAAGCTGTCAGTAAGAAATCTAATTAATATTTAATTCACAAGATAAGTTATCTCCCTCGCTGCGGATCGAACCCAAACCTCTAGCATATCTGGTGCAGTATTCTGCACTGGATTCGATCCTCAGCGAAAGAAGTAACTTGTGAACGAGAAATTGATATTTTGAAACTAAGCCTTCGTAAATACATTTCTTGAATGAATAAATAATAATAAGAATAAAGTTTCCCATTATCATGTCAATAAGAATTTTATGAACCGTAATTTTTTTTCTTTTTTTTTGGTTAATAAATTATTGGTTGTTGTATTATGCTTCATTTAGCGATATGTTGGTGGAAGGCCTCGATTACCGGAATGTTTCCAAATAACAAAACTAAATAGAAATGGATTCAGGAAACAGATCACGATCGGACTGAACTATACTGAAACAATCCTCATTCATGCGTCATTCCATCAAAAACGAAGAAGATAAATGAAAAGTATTGGTTGAATGATTTTGTGAGACTCGATGTAAAAATAATTCTTGGACTTCTTCAAAATTTAGGGTACTGATAAGTTTCCGAAAACGAAAAGTTATTTTATTAATTTATTTTGCTCCTGGGTGTTAAAACATGGAAAATGAAAAAACAAAAACTTTGAAAGGAAGAAAATTTTATTAAAACTTTTGTTTATTTACCGTTTAAACTTTAAAGTATCCACACCTTGCTTCTTTGTTAAAACTTCGTGAAAGGGAAAAATGATAAAAGTCGACTGAACGGACTTCAAAGCCCTTTCAACGCACCTTTTGAGGGTAGGGTAGGAAAGAATGTTTTCCTAAAATATTTTTGCTACAAAATTCATATACTTTGTTTACTTTGGTGTTTGGTAGAACAAAATAAACATATTTAGAAGAAAAAGCAATGAAGAAAAAAAAAAGAAAACAAGCCAACTTTCAATAGTGAACGTTGTTGTTTATTAAATTATTGCTTTATTTAAATAAGTCGACAATTTATCGTTCATAAAAGAGGAAAAGTTTGTTGTAATATGATAACATCAGAAATAGAGTAATAAAATAATAATAATAATAATATCTAATAATAATAAACCGCGAAATTTACAAACCAGTCTACTCAAAAGCAGTAACTGAAAGCAGAAAAATATTTTCCGGGATAAATACACAAACTTTTATTTTACTCTTTTTTCTGGTAATATAGATGAACAAAGGGTATACCACATTTACCACATTTCATCTTTCTTTGTTGTTTTCCAACCCGAAACTTTTTTTAATGCATTCTGTTAATAAATTAGTGGGTCTGCGTACGTAGGTACGGTATATCCATCCTGGCATCTCCATGAAATGTATAAAAATTAAGAGCAAGAGGAAGTCGAAAGAATACATACAACAAATATAGAAGTTAAAAGGTTGTAAATTATGTTGTTCAGCGAAATGAAAGGAAAATGAGTTTTAACTAATTTAATATATCTCTCAACGACATATATCTAAAGATAAATATAAGTTATTACCTTATTTTTCATAAGTGGTCTACAAGTGTCCTTACTTACTCCTTAGTCCTCATTATAGATTAACATGTTTCTTTAGATGTTTCTCTTTCTTTTCAATCTCGTACTAAACTGGGTGCTTAGTACAAAATGAGTGGTTGAAATCTTGATTCTTTTGTGTTTCCGAGTGTCCTTAGTCCTTAAGCATAATCCCCTTGCCTTTGATGTCCTTAACTAACTTCTGAGTGGACAACCCAAGCAAAATAAACTATTTAACTTGTTAGAGAGAAAGATGGTGTCTTTATAATATTGATAATATTTATTATATTATAAACCTATACAACTTTTTCTTTGTGCAAGGCAGGAATGCAAAAAATGTTACCTTTACTCAGTTGTGTTTATATAGTTATTGGGGTATATTTACAAGGGTTCGAGTATTAGTTGGTTGCCTTTAACGTTTTGGCAGACCATAAACCGGAAGTGATCCACGAGTTACAGCCAGACCTTTAAAAAGATGCGTGCAACGGACAAGAGGATTCAGGTGTAGATTGGTAAACGAAGAACAAACGAGATAGATTTATGCCATCATGCTTTGTGGCAATTGAGGGAAAAGGTTTAAGCTAGGTTAGTAGATAAAGCAAAGGACATTTACAAACTGTAAAAGGATAAACAATGGAAAATAGGTAAAACATAAAAGATATACAGATGATCTGGGTTTCAAAAGGCTCTTTTGGGTTGAATTGAGCACTGTTCGTTCGAATAATAGTGAAATTCTGTGTTTAAAATCTTCCCTTTATTATATGGGCCTTTATTATAGGAAACAAAACTGTTGAATTTGCGAAAAGTCTTAAATTAAATTCATTTTTAGTCGCTATTCTAAAGTCAAATAAACCAATCCTAAATACAACGGTGTAAATACCGAAACGGCCATACATTAACAAACACAAAAAGGACTCATTATTCATAAATTTAAGGTTAAGGTTAAGTTGGCATACAACTTAAAGCGGTAAACAAACAATACCGAAAACTGTTGACCATTTAAGCATTTACTATTTTAACTTCAATTTCTCATATTACAATGCGCCCACATTTTTTAACATCCCTCTGCGGTAGAAAGCATGATTTTACTTTTCATTTGATTTTCGAATTTTGTTTGTTTTTAACTTTCCTGTGCGATTTATCTGTTTGTTATTCCTTACATATCTTTTCATATCCATATGGGAAATAGGAACTAAAAGACTCGGTAGAAAAACGAAGTGCTTATAACATCAAACCGATAAAAGTTCACGAAACAAATAAACAATAAAAAGTCAGTACGAAAATATAGCAATGTTTGTACCAGTAAAAACGGACGAGTCCGTTAACCGGACGTCATAAGTTTGACGAATTTAAAGAACATTCTATAGCTCAACCTATAAAGAGCTCTGAGAGATCTAGTTGGGGTCTCCTCTTGCTTGATTTGTGATTCTTTTTGTATTTTTAGGAAAGTGTGCGTTTTCAGAGGCGGATTTAGTCATGGTGTTTATGGGCTCCAGCCCAGGGCCCCGTTAAAACAAAGGGCCCGTGGCGTAGCCAGGATTCCATGCAGGGGGGGGCAAGATCCGACTTGAGAGCTTTTTTTTTTGGTCACCGCGTTCTCGGATATAAGACTTGAGAGATTTTTTTTGGTCAACTACTTGAGACTTTGAGACTTGAGAGCTTTTTTTTTGGTCACCAAAACTTATCGCGCCGGGGTGGGGGCAACCGCCCCACCCTGGCTACGTCCATGAAAGGGCCCCTTCGCTTGCGTTAACTGTGAACTAATATAG
>JARJEB010024624.1:0-12780 GCA_030264535.1 Liometoxenus newtonarum
AGCCGGAGACAATTGTGTCGACTGTGTTCAATAGATGTGTATACTGTCAATGTTACATGTCATCGAAACAGTCGTCTATCCAAAGTAGTCTGGAATGAGAAGTGTTGTCGGCGATATATGGTAACCCGTAGACGGGCCCTATCACGAATGCAATGAATTGTAGTAACTTGGATATGCAAAAAACACATGAAGTCTCACCCACACGAAAACGTCTCACACTCGAAAGGGTAGAGTAGGCGAAGGATATACACATACATAAAAAGAAGAACCATTTATGCTTCACTGTATACATACTCGTATATTTCATATAGTGGAAGCAATACTATAAATTAAAACGAATGCGTTTATAATTAACAGTGGAAGAGTGGAGATAAAAATGCATGAGAAGCAGGCAGTAAATGGGGATCAGGAAAAACTATAATTTCGAATCTCATATTTTCGTTATTCTCGTTTTTTCAATTTATCTATACACATACATGCGCGTTCATATAATAACAAATAGGTGTTTTGCTATATGAATACGATAAATTATACAGAGTGTTTCAAAAGTTTTTTAAGTTTTTTGAAATTGTAACATGGTTAACCGAATTTAATGTTTGTGCCTCTGATTCTCTTACCAATTGAGCTACCGAGCATATTTTAAGTTTCAGTTTCTTACTCATTGTAAAATTTGATTGTAAGAATGAAACATCCAGTATAATGTGAAATCCTATGAGGCAATACACGATATTTTAATTTCCATATTTCACTTGCTCCAAGCAGTCGGTTCTGTAGTCGAGATGATAGGATAGGATGGAAACACTCGTCCAGCTTACAATGAATGCACTAGACTAGACCTAGAATTTACAAAAGCAAGGCTATACAATTACACTACAGGTTTACAGAAATGCCAGCGTGTGAGGTGAAGTAGCAAGAATAGTGACCAGCGAGTTAACCGCATAACCTGAACCAGAGCTAGAACGCAAAACGAACAAATGCTTTTCCTGTGTGATGAATGACTCGGTAATATGCATCCTCTCTTTTCTATTGTCGGTGCCGGTTCCGCAGCCTTATTCGCCCTAAGATTCAGCTACGAGGTCCAATTAGGTCCATGATTGCGTTTAAAATTAACAACAACGTGAGTAAAATTATTAAAAAGCTTGACTCACACGATCAAATGAAATTGTTACTTATGGCGATAAAATTGCTATTTAAATGCAATTTTTGCAAGAGACCTTTTTGCCATTTTGGCATTTGATATGTTGACATGTAAAACTTAAATCACTGTCAATAATTTGCATAACTGGCAAAGTTTTAAACAAAAAATGTTTTCTTACACGTCCTCTGATTCTACATTTCAACACCAATAACATTTTCTCGTGTGATATTAATTCCGGTGAAAACAATCGACTTTGCGGCCATTTTTTTTTAACAAACAAAATCATGGGATGTTGAAAATATTCATTTTGGACTTAATTTTCAATTAAAGTATTTAAATTCAAACACAGTGTCACTTAAATTAAATAGTACACATTTAAAATAATTACTTCCTACAAATGAATAAAATATTTGGACTTACAAAATATCCAAAAACATATCACTAACGTCGAAAAACTTGAATAATAACTTTATAGAGATGCATGGAGGATGGAATAAACCATTTCATTAAGTTTGTTCGAATTCGTTTGAAAATGAAACGATACCGACCTATGGACCACCAAGTCGAAGCGACATTAAAGTTTTATTAGTGAGTTTGATAGTTTGAAGGTGTATCTGAGTATCCCTCATTTATATAAATGATTTGTTTCATGAATTATTTATTTTCGTCAAATTAATTAGAAAAAAAAGTAATTCACGAAGAAATTTGCTTAGGCAAAAATAAAAAAACTAGCAATTCTTATCTTTCCATTAATTTAAAGACATAAAAAAACTTGCTGATTAAGTCCAGGACTAATTTAGACTAGTCCCAGTTTTCTATAATAGGAATCGGCGTAATAATTGTTTCGTTTAATTGTTAGAAACTTCTAACAATCGTATCGTAAAATGAAACAGTCTTTTCCGAACAATCTTCATCTTATTTGGTATTCTTCCTTGCTGCTACTGTATTACTAATATGAATCAGTGTAATTAGCGATTTTATTGCTGAAAAAGTCGCTTCATTATCTCGCTTCACTATCTTTATTCACGTTGATTATTAATTTTATTAATTTTTCAATTAGTACCAAGAAATTCACAAATAGAAAAGCACAAGTTTCATAAGAGCGATGTTGGAGATCCAACTAGTAAGTATCTAATAAAAATATAATAAGATAATGGACATAAAATAAAAATTAATCAAAACCAACCAATTAATATTAATTAATAGGTTACATGATAAAAAATGTTGTCCTTTTTGTCAATTAATTTCTCTCAATATAATTATTGTGTTCCTGTAATTATTTATTGATTAATTTATTGAATATTTATTTTTATAAATTAAATATTGCGATTTTTGGTTTTTGTTTCCAAATTTCTTCAGTTTAATAATTTCAAAATCCATTAACTCCACTAAATAAAAAAAAAATCGTTAAAATAAATCTATTATTTTTACTGATGGCTTTTTATGGAAATGCGTGTTTACGGATATTAAAGCAAAAAATAATTAATCAAATTCTAAACAAAGAGACATATCAATCAAGGCTGATCGAAACATTGGAGTTTTATGTACCTAAGCTTTTTCAGCGTGCTTCATATACAATTACCTACAACATTCATAATAAGATGAATTGCAAACTCGTGTACAGGAGCGAATATGGACGCGTGAATGCGAATAAAATTGATTAGCGAATTGATTACTTTCATGCGAGATATAAAGATATTCGCATACGAGTATGGAGAATGATTATGTGAGCAAACAAAGGAACCATGTACAAAGTAGATAATGTATTCGCAAAAAGTGTGATTTAGTGCGATTTAAAATACCTAAGCTTTATTTTATTTTTATTATTCAATCTCGGGCGTTTATTCCGCTCGGCTTCGTCTCGCTCCGTAACCTTCGCCTTCGCGTATAATCGCCTACATATGCCCTCATTGAATAATATACTAATAAATTCTCTCTCTTTTTTAAATTCAATTGACTATTAGTGCCATTTCGCACCAAGCCAGTCAAGCCATCTCGTCAAGCCAAGTCCAATAAAATCAAGTCAGTCAATTATTTCACACCGAATTCCCTACTGTAGTCATTCGGTGTGAAAAAACTGACTGACTTGATTTTATTGGACTTGACTTGACGAGATGGCTTGACTGGCTTGGTGCAAAATGGCACTAAAATTAAGAAATACTTAAATTTTCATTATTAAAAAATTATTCGACATCAAATTAAATATTAAATTATCGAATTAAATTAAATTAGTGCATGCTTCGACATTTATAGATATGTTCAGATTAGTTCTTCCGCATCTTACAACTTAATATTAAGCTCTTAATAATACTACTTTATCTTGTGTGTGTTTTTTTTCTAAATTACCGAAATTATCAGCGTATTAACTGTACATTTTGATTGAGTTGACTTTAATCCTCTTTAATATCCATCGCATGGTTATTTTTTCATTTTCTTAAATGCATGTCCACGCATGCACTTATAGATATTATTTCTATCTTCTTTGAAAATAAGTAAGTAGTTCCAGGAAGATAAAAAAATATTATAATTTGAACAGTTGTCAATTTGATTTGATGTGAGCCTCTCGCCGTCTTATTGAGACCCGAAAAAAGTTATTCCAACATAGGTAAACTGGACATAAGTAAAGTGAAAAGAATTAGTGACGGTTTCCTTTTTTTTATTCTCTTTTTGATACGTTAATAATCTTGTCGGTTTTCAGGCCGCCTTGATGTCATGTCATGGGCATTGATTTTTTTATATTTATTTAAAATATTTTGTAATAGAAAAGAAATTAGTTATTGAAAAATATTGATTAATAATTTCATTCACGAGTGATTTTTGATATTTTGGTTAATAAAATTAACAACTTTTTCGCTGAGGAAAAAATCGGTGCATTAAATTCGCACCGCACAAATTTCCGACCAAATACACTATGATTTCGTAGAACCCGTCGATCGTACAATTAATTTTGATCGGAAAGTGGAAATTGTACGGAAATTTAGTTATAACAAAATATGTTGACCTAAAGTCAACATAGGTCAAAAGCATGAAAAATAAGACTTTGGTACAGGCAGTTTTTACCGACTACTTCAAGGTTGGAACAAACCCATTTAATAAATTTAATAAATAGTAGTGGCCGGAGGAAAAAATAAAAGTACAACTGGATGAAAAAAAAACTATTGTTTAATCTGTCACTTGTCCTGAGAACAACCGTTCACATTTAATTATTTTCTGATAACGAAATATAATATTTTGCTGTATTAATTGGCGCCGAACGTGGGGCGCCAATTAATATAGCAAATTTTGGGTGTATACCTTCAAACTCAAGTTCACTTGGTGGAGAGTCAGTGCAGATGGGTAAGATAACTTTTTGTATACAAAAACATTCATGGACCATTGACGTTTTGAACCAGCACTCCCCGAAAGTTGTTCGAAATTGTCGGGGATGGTAATCATAAAATAAAGTTACCTCACGTTACCTTTTGATTTCGAACGCGCTCCAGTCACACGGTGGATTCCTTTTCTTGTGATGTGCCGCATCACATAAGCAAGTAACCAGCATCCATAGCTACTAAAACTCCATCATAATTCCAACACCATTTCCGCTTCCATTTCCTCTGCACTTCCGTTTTCTACGTGATGTATAGGTACAAGTACTTGAAAGAGGGTTAATTTGCTCTCCCTTCTTAATGTAATTCCTTATTCTATCTTGCAACTTACACTTATTCCCATCCGGCTACTTTGTAGTCCTTCTTGTTATTTTTGTTATTTTTGGTACCTTGCTGCGTTTCCAACTTCCGCTTTGCTTCTATAACAGGTAAAGGGAATAAAAGTGTATTCTAATTTTGAATTACTTATTCATGTTTGCAATGTATATATGCACAAAGTAGCGGTATTTGAAGTACCTGCTTTACCACCACCAAGAAGAAAAAATATGTTGTACCTACACTTAGGACAAGAACTAACAAAATTTCTAAAAATGACTTTGTTTTTGATCGCAAGATGACGCTGCGTAAAAAATTAGTTCCTTCTCTCATAAAATTTATTTTTTTCCATAAAGTGAAGAGGTGAAGAGGCCAGGACCTGCTAATACTGTCAAGAGCAGTAGACCTGATTTTTTTTTGCAAATAATATTTTCATACTTTAATTTCGGTTTTAATTATTTGAGATCAGTTAAAATCGAATTGTTGGTCCTCTTCAGAAAACAGCAAACATTCATTCCACTTTACTCTCAGTACAAGTACATGTTTGTAATGCGAATAAGAGTTTAATGTAAACAAAAGTAAAATATCCCTCGCTCTCTCGCTCTCTGTCCTAATGAGTATAGCCTTCAGTCTCTCCACAGCAATTTTCCTGACAAACATGAAAAGTGCTCAATAGCTATGCGATCCTATCCTATATTCGAATGTGTACTTTACATCCTTGTACTCAGTACTTTGACGACTTTGTAGACGACAATAAAATACATATACACGAAGCACAAAGGGGTTCGAGTTTGCTTAATATCCTCTCTTTCTATTCAAATTTTAGAGTTACAGAGTTAATTTTTTCATGAAAATAAATAAATAATCAAGGCTTGAACAATGGAATAATTTCTTGCTAGGTGTAGATAATTAATTAATACACATTGAATTTGTAAGGTGGCGCTTGAGACCTATCTACAAATTACAGAAACCTCCAGATTTCAAGCGCCATCTTCACTTTTCAGAATAAAGGTTACGCGCGTTGAAATTGTATAAGTGAGGTGGAATTTTTATTTGCGAATCCATTACTGGTGTTGGTGTTTTATATATTCGTGCTTTTGTGTTCCTCGATTTCTTTGTAGTTTTGTATATTAGAATATGTGTGTGAATGTGAATATGTTGAAAATGTTTGAAAACTTTCCTACTCCGTTACCAACGGTTACAATGAAACGAAATTTCAGTGCGCTACTTGGAATCGTCGCATTTCGAATTCAACGGTTTTGCATTTATACGTGTAGTTGACAATTCATTCACGATAAATGTAAACAATGAATCGTACTATTGTGGAACACTGAATAGAAAATACAGGCAAGTATCTAGCGACTCGAGGAAAAACGAACGCGCAATTTGCATCAACACAAAACTATCGCTTTGACTCGCTGTAATTAAACGCCCATACATTTCTATATCACGGCGGATGGCTAATGTTGGTGCACTTAATTAAGAAGTTTTAGTTTTTGTTCCTTCTATATCTACTTGCTCCTTCCCGACTACAGCCGTATAATCGTTAAGAAAATTGGGTTTTAATTGCTGTGAAATATGAAAATTTATATTTTCAAGTCGAGTCAACCTTCAGGCTTTTTTTTGTGAAATTTTTATAATATCTGTGAAAACTCATTTAATATACGAAACCCAATAGAAATCCATAAAGATCATAATTATATCGTATTTGTTAACAAAACACCTTCGGGGTTAATGAGGCAGTGAAAACAAGAACGTGCCTTCTTATTTAATTAAGAACCAAAATATATTGTTAAGTTAACTATAAACTAAACACCGTGTCGAGTCGAGCCGAACCGAAATGTTTATTAATTATATACTTCAACTTCAACACAAGTTATAATTAAGTACAACAACACAAATAATAATGTGTAATGGCAATATGTGAGAAAGAACGTAGGAAAGGAGGAACTTCGGTTAAAAATATATGCATTTGTCAAAGGTATCGCGTCAATTGGATGCGGTCAATTGGACGCGCGACAATTGGACGCGGTCAATTGGTCGCGCGACAATTGGACGCGTGGTCTTAGAGGCGGCAAGCCGCCCAAACCGAACGGTAAGGAGGTTAGGCCCTATTGGGGTTAGCAGGTGGGTTAGTGTAAAAACACAAAACGTACTTTGGTTTTAGCGTACTTGGCGTCCAATTGTCGCGCGACCAATTGACCTCGTCCAATTGTCGCGCATCCAATTGACCTCGTCCAATATATACAACCTTTGTCAAAAGTCATAACTCATAAGGAACATTTCAATATTTCAATATTTTGGACGTAATACCTAAGTAGGTACCAGTTAAAATATTAATAATTTACTTTTACATTTTTCGGAAAGTTGAAAATTGTTGTCTTCAGGCAATAAATACGAAAAAGTATAATTTTTAAAGAAATGTTTAAAAATCTTTGCTTTACAATTTTATCGGATCAAAACCATTGAATGACCCAGAAACTAAAACTCAGTTTGGCGTGATTCTGGTATGATTCTAACCGGCGTATCGTTCCGTTCCCGTTAAACATTGAGCCACAGCCGTAAAACGGAATGGGTGCTAGGGCGGTGCCTCAACGCTCAGTAACCATATTGGGCGACAGCGTCAATTTATAATAGGTATAACTCGACACTCAGAGTAGCTAACACGCTGGTTTTGGTCTCAAGTTATAAATTTCGATTAGATTTACGAACTATAAGTAAAAATCAAAACAGTTAATCAGTTTTGGTAAGTGAAAAACTTCAATATTCATTCACTTAATAAAAAAAATATTAACCAACCTAAAATATAAAATACGCAACAGCTATAAACAGAAATGTTTGATTAGCAGGGCTCACACTGTCAGAAGGTGCAGTATACGCCAAAACGCGAAAGCCAGCAAACTTATTTTTTTTAACAAAATTTGTGGCAATTAACAACATGTTTGTTTTTTTGTAGCATATTCAATCACTTTGAATAGTTGCACATTAATGCATGTTTTGGAATTGTACGAAGTACAATTTTGGTTCAGATCATCCTAACCGCTTAATAAAATTACAATGTGCAACGAGCAAATCCGTAAAAGAGTAAATGGTAAACGACTAGAACTACAGCAAAATGAGCAAATGATGTACAAAATAAATAGAAACGTAAACTTAAATAAATGCAAACAGCAAAGTACTTAGGTATCTAGTTTACGTCTAGTTTATGATCACTGCAAGAATTATCTTTGAATCAACGTCCATTTATGACTCTTTAAGACTCCAGGGCTAACGAACAATGTTGCTTAGAGGTTCTAATGCAATAAACGAAAAAAAAAATTGCAAATTCCCCCTAAAAAACTATTAGAAGCAGGGCCGGTTTAGACTTAATTTTTTCGGCCCCCCCTAGGTTGGCCTTATGAATAAACCAGCCCTGATTAAAAGTCCTATAGTTATTATCCTAACCTCTATCTTAACGTTTGTAAACAAACTTCTTAATCAAACATTCACATATTTATGAATTAATACCTAAATATAATAAAATCATCTTTAATGAAGACAATGGTAACTACTCTAGTTCAATTTCTTTGAATTGAAAATTAAAATAAAGTTGATTGCCACAAGCAATAACTAAATTAAATTGTTCCGCACACAAGAAGCTTGAAGATTAGTTAGCCGTACGCAGTCATGCCTGAAACTATCATCGTTATCATCATCAGTAAAGCTTAGAAGGTGGAAGCAAACAAGCAAACTGCAAAAGTAGTAGTTGTATATTTATTAATTTAACAAGACAATGAGACAATCCTGTATAATTACTGCGTTTTATTAGTACTTTGATAAATTTGTTTTTTGTAGACGTAACCACGTAACCACGTAACTATGGTAATTTATAGCTGTGCAGTTTGTTTTTTGTGTGTATTTTTATTGAGATTGGCTGATGATGCTAGAATAAAACGGCAGAAAACGACGTGTGCGTTTCTATTTAATAAGAATGCACGGATAAGATGTAAATGCTTCAAGGCACACATAGAACAATCATTTGTACATATATCTATTTTAAGATTACGGCTTCATTTGTTTAACTTTCTAGTTGTAATTAATACACAATTTTCAAACTAGATGACAGAGAAATATTGTATCAAACTTAAGCTATAGAAAGCGGAGTAAAATAGATTTCGAAAATTCGGTTCTTTTCATTATTGATTGATAAAAGCTTATATCCGGTTTTGTCACTTTTTGTAAAGAGAGAAGGAACGTAATGTTACGCCATCTAGGAGCAAAATTTGTAATCGTAACTGGAGTGGACAATAACGACTGAAATATTCTTTTTACACAATTGTTCTCGTCACACTTGAGAGCAATTCTGTAAAGTTATTGTCCACCCCGGTTATGTTTAGAAATGTTGCTCCTAGATGGAGCAACATTACGTTCCTTCTCTCTGTAGAAAAAATGACAACACCTGATATAAGGTTTTTACTGTGTGGTAGGTAAGTATGATGAAGATGAGACGAAACATGAACATACGCCCGTAGTTGATACAGCTCTTTGTGCTGAAAAACGAAAAATAATAATTGATGTACCTATATCTCAATCTTCTTGCTTTGAAGGCAAATATCAAGTAAGTATTTACCCATACTTACCAGTGACATATTAATAATATTGTTGTTGTAAGTTTATATTTATTATATTCCATGAGCCGTGGGCCGTAATGAGTTCAAACTGCTTGGATTACAATTCCTAACAATATGCTTGTTGATACTTTAACAAAATGTAGTGAAAATGGCTTTGTTGATTTAGTTAATTAATTATTCACAATTAATTTCCATATATTTTACTCTTACGTTAATGTAGACATTAATGAAATAATTTTAATTGTATGTAAATAGTAAATAAATGTTCTATTATTATGTTTGATTATAGAAGCAGAACAAGGACTACTCGTTAATAATAAATGTGTTTTCATTGGCCTCTTTGGGAAAAAATATAAAATGCATAATTGCATACATAAATTCTTAATCATTTTTATTACTTTCCGACTTAACCATGTTGGCAATTTGCAATCTTGAAGACCATGTTGGTGCAACATGAAATTTCAACCTATCTACAGACCGTCAACATGGTCTTCAACATTGCAAATTGCCAACATGGTTGACAATCAAGTTCATCGTTTTTAGGCGGCTCTTTAAGAATCGACTACATTATCCTACACACTGACACTCGGAATTGAGAATATAAACTTCTTCTTCATACGAAAGTTATTTGAAAGAATTTTGATGATTTTAAAGATATTTCTTATTTTATTGATACTACCATATAATCTATATAATCTTTTACGTTGCAATTTGACAGTTAACACTACTGACATTGACAGTCCTCTTACTCGGTTGCAGGCCGCCAGTGTTACTAAAAATAGACATAATATCATCAATATCGATTTATTAAGATAAATCTTATTCGAAATCAATCGCTCAAATGTTTATTAAGGTAAAGCGGGAATTGCCTTCGGTCGCGAATTGTTTTTCGCGAACATATCTGCATGAAATAATTTGCGTAAAATATAAGCTTAATGCAGTTGCATAGTCAGATGAGTTCGAAATTCTATCGCGCAGGTCAGGTTTGGCCGGGTTAAGTTCAATTTAGGTACGTCGATCTGGTAAATTGACAACTGTGAAGTGAAGTGACAACCCGTTTTACGACGATAAGCGTCGTTACTTGCTGAATCCACGAAAGTGCAACTAAAATTACTATATTATTTCATTAAAATTACACGGAAACGATAAATCTTATACGAAATCGCTCCGTAACCTTCGCCCTCCCTTATAATAGCATGCATATGCCCTCATTGAATAATATACTATTATTTGATGTACTATTGAATTTACTTGTGTATTTCAATGTTAAATCTTGTTCGACATGGTTGCATGTCTTATCTGGACCCTTGTTTTATGTATGCTACAATGAGATATGCATATACAGTACGGTCATAAATTTTAGGGACGTGTATTCGGTAGAAAATAAAACCACTTATTTATTTGTGTCATGAAAATATGAATTATGAAGTGATAGTCTGACGAACACGCCTTATTGTTCTAGGCCCAGGGGATGCTACTGCTCCTTCATGGGTACGACACTGCGTTTCCGCACCATCTAACATTCCAATTTAAGGCGAGAATGTTCATTTAAGTGAAAAAATTATTATCATGATGATCATGATTCAGGAGGTTTAGCTTTTTTTCGTTTAATTTCCATGCCATTCTATGTTAACAAATCATCAAATTGCGTGCGGAAAAAATGTATTATTCCTGAAAATTCATAAAGGTCAAAAGAAAAACTTCCATTACAGAAATTTTGGAAAATATTACATGGAATAAAACTATATTTTTATTGCGTATTGTATTATAGGTAGGTGCAAAAAATATTAATAACCGATAATAATAGGCATCAAGCCAAAAAGGAAGAAATGGGTGAAACAAGTAAAATCTCATTATGTACAAATATGAAATTAAGTAATCTTATTTGATTCTAATAACTCCGTTGCCTACCAATTTTCTAATCAGACTTTAGCAAACCAACAAGGCCTCATTATGCGATTTTAGTAACAATTACTTGATACATCCAGTATGACGAACAAACTAATCACATTCTCATTTTCCGTCGAATGTATACACTTAATTCGTAATAAATTCATCAATTTCTGTCCACGATCAATTTGCCTGGTATTTTTTGTTCGCTTCAGGTGTTACAATTTCTTTATATGCTTTATATGTTTATTTACGCATTAACTATATTGCATATTTTTCTTTTATTGTGGATTGTGAATATTTTATATGATTAATACACAAAACAAACAAAAATCACAAAACAAAACTTTCGTTTTGGGTATTAATTTATGATAATTTAATCTCTATCAATGCAAATGATTTTGTAGTGCCTATACTGATGCGACCATGAAGTGAGAAACTAGTCGCACAATAAATAAATTTCTTCATGTGTATCATTAATCTCATTCATAACTTATTTTCATTCTTCAAATGCGTTTGTTGTTTTTTAGTTTCCTAGTACATTTTACAATATCTCGGTTTAAGCATTAAAAAAATTTTATGGCACAATTTTAGTAGCGGTAATTCAACGGAGACCCATCAACTTGAAACTTTAAAAATATATGTATCCGCAACACTTTTGAAAACTCACAAACATCTGATTCATGCGAATCAAAGAAGCTCATTCATTTCTCAACTTCTTCACTTCTTTACTTCTTTACCTCTTTAATACTCAATGAGCCCAATGATTTATATCACAACAACGAGAGCTATTTATTATTATTACACCTACTACATTTATTTTTCATAGCAACCAGACAGATTCTAGTAGATTATGGTTATTTCTTATGGAGCAGTAGGTACTTACTTATTTAATGTGAAAATGGAATAAAACTTCAAGGATAAAAAATTCGATAGCATTCTGTGAATGTGAATGAATAGTTCGCTTTATAACTCAACTTCTGTGACTTCTGACAGAAATCGAATCAATCAAACGATGAACAACAAGAGGAACTAGAAAATAAACTAGAAAATAAATGAAAATATGAATATTGTACAAGAACAAATACAATTTGCATTTATTATTTCACAATTACCAATTTATAAAAATGAAAAAAAAATTAGTACCTTAATCACAAACAAACAACTTAGCTCCGAAAGAGATTTACCAAAATTTAATTTGTTTTTTCTTTTAACTCTGTATAACTTTTAATAGTCTATTATTATATGAGCGATTATGACAGCCATTGCTCACGAAGATGATGTTTGAGCCCACGAGCCGCAGGCGAGTGGTGCAATTCATCTGAGTGAAAAATGGCCATAATCGCGAATATGATACTATGCTTTTTCTACACCTTGCACTATTTTTAACACAAAATACAAATTGTGATTTCTCGATGAAGCAACGAACGAGCACTAACTGACAACTGAAACAATATGG
>JARJEB010024639.1:0-11032 GCA_030264535.1 Liometoxenus newtonarum
GTGATTAATGGTACCTATAAATCACTACCGTGAGTTATGGATTTTCATAAATCACTGCAATCCCATAAAATTGATCGAGTATATTCGTAGATCATTTAAAGTTCAACAAGATTTAGCGAATTTGAAGTGACTAATCCAACTTATCTAAATGATCTAAGATCTCGAAAGAACCCGAAGAATTCCGACAATGGCTTTAGGTGTATCCGCCGGCATATTACTACAGCTGTCAGTTGCTGTATCGAGAACATCACAATTTGTATTTTGTGTTAAAAATAAGTGCAAGGTGTAGAAAAAGCATGGTATTATGTTCGCGATTATGGCCATTGTTCACCCAGATGATTGCGCCACTCGCCTACGGCTCGTGGGCTCAAACAAAACTATCATACTCGCTCATATAATAATACACTATTAACTTGCGATTACAGAAATATTTATTTCCCTGTAACTTTAGCAGAATTTTACCTTATTGATTACTTAAATCGTTATATGTTCATATGACATCTTTAAATGAAGTTATAGAAGTTGATAATATATGATATGCTTCAAATAGCAATAATACGAAACAACATGCAACATAATTTGTGCAAAGCTCGCCTCATTCATTCGCAGTAATAATAAAATCCAACATGCAACTGTAATAATCATTTGCAAATTGCAATTCAGCCAACCGGCGTTACCGTATTTTATAAGGGCACTCGGCACGTCATATTTAACCAGTAAATATTAAACGTTACGTTGAATTAATATTGCACATTGCACCATCTCGCAAGTGTCAACCATTAAATGATGATTTGTAATGGTGTAATTGAATTGAAGTCTTTCTCATTGCGCTCCACACACACACACACACACCTTTTGATTATAATAAAATATATAATACTCAATGCCAATGGAATCGATGCCGTTGCAATGCATCAAGAATTGTATGACTTGTGAAGCAAAAAGCTGATAAAACACTTTAACCAAGTTTTAACCAAATTTGTAGGCTAGTTGTGGTTGCATTGCGTTTTTTATTCTGTTGACTTAAATTGTGTGTTGTGTGAAATGCGTTTCTAAATAAAATTGTTTGAATGTTCAGAATGTTGGTTGTGAACGGGTAGTATCACTGGTATCTACTGCAACTTCTATATTTTTACATATAAAGTTTGCAGTTGACGCCTTGAGCATCACACGCCAACCACCACAAATCGGATTCTCTTCTTGCTCTTTTTTTCTTTAACAAACTCATCCTAAATCCTATTATGCTATGCCATTCCATGGCTAAAAATTATTATGTTTTATAATACAGCTTAAGACCGGCCTTGTCAACATCTACAACTACATGCGTTATTATTAACTTTTTTGTTTTCATTTTCGTTTAACGTGTTGTACAATTCGCGACATCCGATCTGCATACATTTAAATAACTAAACTATATTTTCGTTCATTTCATTTTACTTTATTATATTTTTAACATTTCCATATTTCATTTTGTAATTTTTTCAGACGACGACGACGGGCGATAAAATAGTGGTAATAAAAGCATGATGACGCTTGTCCTCGCGCAAAAAGGATTCTCAATCGAGACGTTCCGTTAAATCGTTAAATACCTATCAGAAGTTTTGAAATTGTATTACAACGCAAGTTGCCAGACCAGACAAGATCGACAATGTCAGAAAGTGAACGTTTCAGAACCATACGAATTATTTACATATTTATATTTATTTATACGCAAACATGATTTATTTAAATCAATTAAGGAGCAAATTGCCTATAGAGTTACTTTTCGTATATTCGTATGAGAGTTGAGCTTAAGGCGCACCAATATAAATTAAACTTGACTGTGCTCGATAACGCATTATGTACCATAATTCCGTATGCAAATAATTTCGTAAAAAAATATTGCTGAAAAAGTCAAGGCATTGAAATAATAAAAATTTAAAAAAATAGAATAACTTGATTTTTTGCTTTTTCTTCTTCAATGGAACATGAAATATTTAAAAATATGCTCTTGTGGAGAAAATATATTGGCAAATAAAATAATTAGCAGACTTTTAGTGCTCTCAATATGATTTAAACGACAACGTCCTGCTTCTTTCACACACAATTGCAATTAAGTACACTTCATATTTGTATATTTAAAAAGTGCGAATATTATTACCTTTCCTTCATACGGATAACTTTAATATGCTTGCTAGGACAATTTGCATACGAACAACAACTCAACGTAACGACATAACTCAACAACCATGTTCGATGGCCAAGCGTAGGTAATTCTAACTTAAACTTAAAGAAGAGCTGAAGCTATCGATTGTATTCGGTCCGATCCATTGCAAAAGAGCAAGAGGAAAACTTGTGCAGAAAAAGGGAAAACTATATAAGTTGCGAACACAAATTATAAAGCGACGATGAATTGCTGTAGATTGTAATTATGTATGCTAATATGTCAATTAGATATGAGTGTGCTGCTATGCTTCTTGTTTATGCTGTTGTTGCTTAAGTGCAATTAGTGAGTAATTACACAGGCACCTAAGTATTAGAATCTAGATCTACGCACATTCATTATTGATACAAGCGGAAGTTGGTCTGCGCGAAAATATATTAGCCTGACAGCACTGAATTAAATATTGGTTTATTGAATTATTTATTAAAAAAAAAGATACAAAAGGCAAAGCAAGTTGCCAGATCAGAAATACGCAGCCACAGACTGTTGCAACAAAATTGTTATGAGTTATAAATATTATTTACTGCACGTGTAACTATAGATTTCGTTGGTGTAATAAATTCTGGTGAGAGGCTTTTGTTTGACATCGCATGGATTTGTGTTGTGGTCGTTGGTCGTAGCTGTATGTTGGAGGAAGTATTTGTTCAACATTCTACGCGAAACTAGCAGCAGAACGAGTCATGCATCAGCCATTCAAACAAAGTCGCACCTATTATTCTTTCAGCAACGATTATAAACATGTGGCCATTAAAACTAGGTAGATCACCATGATTTTTACCAATAGGGTGGATAGATATATAGGTATGGATAACATGTTTTGAATTCGTCAAACTTTGCGGATTCATCTTTAGAAACTTTTTGTATATTTAACCAGCCAGGGTGTTTCATTAGCTTCAAGACTTAGAATATGACTCATTCAAAGTGCCACCTCGAGAAACATGTATTTGAAAGTCACCCCTGGGTTGATCTATACGGAATCTAGTCCAACGAATATAGAACAAGCTGTAAGCTGTCCATGAACCTGAATTTGAATGAAAGTGGCACTTTACCATGGCCTTGTGCTTTGTACTTGTACGTAATAGGTTTTTCAGGGGAATTAGGTTCCAATTATACGATTACTATCAGCGAACTGGAATCTTGCACCAATTATCCTTGCTTTCATTGCTCCATGCATCGAGCACGGTGCTGAAACGATAAACGAAGATTCAACTCGACATAATGCATCCTATCATTTCGTCGCGTTGATGTCGTTTCTTTTATCCTGGGCATGTTCTTATTTCAGTGCTCGTTTAACAAAAGCTAGATTTGTCGTTTTAGTATTTTTCTTAGTCGTCGTAAGTATTTCTACCAGAGACGAATGTTAGTTAAACCATTCCCTACATTTGAGACTTAAATATATATAACAAGCTGAAAGCTGAGTTCGACAATGACTTTAACTTAAAATCATTCAAGCTCCTAAATTACTCTCCAAGTTTCAAACAAGATGCTGGTTAAAACATTTTGTATTGGAGAAAATTTCATTGCATTCGCTAGACAAAAGTGATATTTTCACACCTTTAAGCTCGGATGGAAATTGCCAATTATGCTAAACTGGCAGCAGCTCGAATCAGACTATTGCAATGATGGTAAGTGTTCTTAAGCAATAACAACGGTAACAGTTCCAGCAACGACGAAATTATAGCTGGCAGATTCCTAATTTGTTCGAATGTGTGTGTGTGTGTGTGTGTGTGTGTGTGTGTGTGTGTGTGTGTGTTTGTGGCTCTTGAAACATAAATGTGCTTCCATTTCCAAGACAATGTGCATTCTGCACGTAATCATTACCTAGCCAAGTTTAGTACCAAAAGGTACTAAAATCTGTACAAGTACAAGTGCTAAAACTAAAAATGGAACTTCTATAATGAATCAAATAAAGAAGCATATTCGATTCACATCGCCACGCACCACAACATATAGAAAAGGATAAATTATCCTTTGGTTTATTTAAATTTAAAATGTTTTCTCGTTTCGAATAATGCAAACGTTTGCAATGAATCGAGTCAAAATATGGTAGGATGCAGAAGACAGAACGAAATAAAGTCGATTGTCACCCACGCGAATACCATATATATCATTTCGTTGTCAAAATAACTCAAGATCCAACATAATGTCGTGATTTAAATGCTAGAAAAGTATAACAATCACGAATAAAGTAGGAAAAATGTCGACGTCGACGTCTCATGGTGTCGGCCCACTTAATAATCAACGTGCTGTCGCGTTTGCATTTGATATCCTTCAGGTTTGTATCGACATTGTAACCTACCCAAAAGCAAAGTACTAGTTCGAGTAGTATATGTCTCTTGCTTTCGTGCATGTTTCGCCTTAACGATGTATAAAAGATTACGAAACGTAGTCGCAGATGCGCTGCAATTGTAATACAAAATGTAAACGCGTTTCGATTGAAGTAGGAAAGAATGCAACAAGTTGGAATAAATTCGTCGCGCGCGGAGTGGAAACGTTGAGTAAACTTTTTCAAAAAGTAAAAAAAAAGAATGAGAAGAACACATAGAGTTGAGTACATACTGAATTCATGCATAACATATTTGTATGCGCCTTTTACATCATCCAGGTATACTTATATTTGAACAAAAAATATCTTCATATAGCAAATATATTAACTTATTTTTGCGGTAAGCTTAAACATTAAACTTAGAAAATCTGAACTGAAGATCTGAACTTAGATCTGAACTGGTGAAATATGACCAATTAAAAAATGTCTATTGTGTATCTGAAGCAATTGTAACCACATGGTAGTGGCTAGTTGGCGTTAAACGCGAATATTTCTTCATTTATTTCACCTAACGTTGGTGTAATGTTGTGTAGGATCGGTACGCAACAAAAAGGCATTAATATAAATCTCGGATTTTATATTCGCCACACTAATCAACCCCCGGAGTCAGGGCCGGACCGCTAACTTTAGCCGCCCTGGATTAACGCTGTTTGGGGGCCTAGCCGATTAACAAAAGTTTGGATTCTTGGATATACAGACTTTATAAGTTCGCGGTAGCCGCGAGTGAAGGGATTTAGGCTCCACGCCTAAATCCGCCTCTGCCCGGAATCCTCGTTCCTACTTATTCTACATTATTTAACTCAGTTTAAAAAGTAATGTAGTAGGCAATGTTTTGAATATAGCTAAGTCAGTATGTGGAATAAGTATTTTAAATTAATATAGCTTTTATATTGTTGTATTTAATTTGACTTCATGCGATAACTCCCTATACAGAATGCAACCAGATTTTATGTTTACTTGTGTTTTGTCGATTAAACTGGCTGTACCACAAAAATATGCATTGTTAAATAAAAACAAATAGTAGTTGTAGGATCCTGATTGCTGCATTGTTGAAACACATTGTATTACAAACTCACACGTGAAAACGCAGACAAGATATCCAATTGATTCTTATTTATGGCGCACCTTCCTTGGATGCTTAAATTACAACCCAATAAAGAATCGGAACACTTTTATATGCGTGTTTATTTGAAATTTTACGGTTTCAATGTTACGCTATCATTAAATTGAAATACAAGAAAGGATGAATGTCACAAATTTGGAAGATATTAGTATGTACGTCTCATGACTAGTAAATTGCAAGTTGCACTAAAAATTTATTGAAAATTAAAGTGGCATTGCATTTTCATTTATTTACCCATTTAATTTTTGGAGGTTGTTGTTTGTTTTATTTTCATTTGCCTCTTTACTGAGTTTTGACTTTTTCTCCCTATTTGTTTGGTTGATCCTTTTTAACGCCAGCGTCGCCATGCAGTGAATTCGACAATAAAAACAAGGACTCTATATCGACAGGACCCAAATATATATTACCATACGATACCACAGGAGCAATGTAGCTAACATTACAGCAAATTGTATCTTCGAAGATAATCGTGCTCAATTTCATTCGTCCTCAATTTTAGCAATTTAATAATCACTCGTGTGTACCCAAGTGTGTGCACGCTCAAAGTATTAGCATTACCAGCAGTAGCAGTAAATTAAATCAACTTCCGCATCTTCAAGCTGATAAGTAACTTTAACCTCATTGTATCTTTGAATGTGTAAGTACTTAAAAGTGTGATGAATGCAAAACTATTGCATAAACTTTTACTACACTTGGTTGTTGCATTCACATGTGGAAATTTCGTTTTATTATGTTCAAAACAATATCATTATGACTTGTACGTATATGTAAAAACCATATGGCGCCGTTTTTTTATTTCATTGCAAGTTTTTTCGGTGATGACTGTTTGTGAAGTTAACTATAAAAACCCGAAACACGAAACAAACCGCAACAATGTTCCATCAAATCAAATCGGCCCATTCTTTTTCTCGTTTTGTATTTCTTTTTCTTTCACTTGGGACGGTTTTACCATATTTTTTTTTCTTTGGTATATAGCATAATAACTATTTCTATACGAAATTCTAGCGACTCGACGCTTGCGACCGACATCGGCATTCCGACGAGAGCGACCAAATCGCTGCTTGCATTCAGATTCGGACCGTGTGGGCGAAACGAATATCATTAATGTGCGCTCGCTTCAAGCTCTGGCATAAAGAATGAACTTCGGTCCAGAAAGTTACTTAATAAATAATCAGTATATTCAACTCACAGCTAGTTTGAATAAATAACTCTTGACAAAGAAAAAAATTTCGTTTCTATCTTGCGCTTATTTCTTTTTGCTTCTTTTTTCGTTGCGGAATGATGCAGTTCTTGCATTTCATTTGAGAGTATTTATTTCATTTAATTTTGAATTCTTGATGCAATTGCAGCCATTTGGAAAATATATCTTGTCAATATAAACGAAATACATGTTCACTTTGTTCAGGCTCTTTGAAATAAAAAATATTATTTATTCGTCGTATAATTTTGCTGACGGTAACGATGTGCAAGTTGGTGCGTCCTTTGGCAATTTGCAATTGGCAAAAGAAAACCTTCAAGCTCTCGCTCATTTCGTTAAACTTTGGAGTTCGTCGAGAGCTTTTAATAATGCGCAGCGTTGTTCTTTTTTACATCCAGGTCTTCTCTGCAATGCTTATTTTCATTACGCGTTAAATCAATATAAATATTCAATTAGTTCCACTTTTATAACCAACACAAATCAAAGAGTTTATTTTTCAATAAACATTTAAAACCCCGACGACACATCTTCAAGTTTAATTACCTAAGTATTGAAAAACTTTTTCATTTATCAAGTTTTAACATCTTGAACGAACACACAAATCTTTCAAATACTTTCTAAAAATATGTATTATCATTGCTGTCCGTACATCGTTCAGTTAAAGTGGAAACTTTTCTCTTACGTCATTCAAAAAGCTCAGGACCAACATCCAGACAGCGGAGGAATAGTTGCAACAGCACAATAAGCGAATTACTTAGCGAGCAGGACAGTCTATAGTTTTAAAATTAGAAACGTTCACAAAAGAAGCTTTCACTTTGAGGTGTACAATATATATCTATATACACTTATATACTTAATAGTTGAGACAATGGTAATTGTTTTAATTGTTCCATTTTGCCATCTCCTAGAATCCTTGACGGAATAACTTCAAGAAAACCATCAAAAGTATTAAAACCAAGAACAACACCGACTTGGACAGTGAGTGCACTGCTTAAACAAAGTTTAACGTTTCTAATTATCATATTTTCTTTAGATATAGGTATAGCATAGCGAGCATTTATACCATGTCCATAAACAATGGTATTAAGAATACGAAGGCAGAGAAACAAGTCGAAAGTTAAAGTTGACTGATATTGCTGCAGTTCAGTTCAAGCAAGTTTTACCCCGGGGTGGCTACATATTTAGGTATACAAGCATTCGATATTTATTTGTGCTGAGACTTAATAACAACAAGTAGGTTAAGTATAAATATAAAAGCCTATAATTACACGCACAAACGATTAATTACCAATTAGTGAGTAGCAATAAATAAACATTTTTTATGTGCGTGAATGTATATTTAAATTTTAAACGTACGTGTTTATGTTTAAAGCGAATGCAACGGTTTATGAAAACGCGTATGAGGAACGATGTATGATGGCGCCTTCCAGAGAGACCCTTTCTCATTTCGTATTCCTGTAACTTTAACTGTCTTTTTGCTGTTTTTATTTTACATTTTTCGATCACTGCATAATATAGGATAGTTCAGTTTAATGATTGTTAAATTCATAATAAAATTAAGAAAATAATTGTACAGCAAAATATCGATGCAAAAGACAAACTGGTTGTGTTTTATTATTTTTCAAAAAACCAATCTCCTATGGCAACAAAATAGCTAACTAAATATGAAATAATGATTTACGTAACTTCACTTTTCACAATGATAACGATCTATAAAATTTGCTTCACAGAAAGAAGCTTTTTTTTTAATTTTCAAATTTCCCAAAAATTCTCCTCCTATTACAGCAAAATTGAAAATTGGCCAAAATTTAAAATTGTAAAGAAATATCGTTTTTTGTGCACGTAAGTTGATTACAATTTTTTTCCACCTCCGGTTTAACCACTTTTATTCAGATATCCTTCGGTAATTGTGGAGGCAACGGCAACAGGTAAATAAAAAGAAAGAAAATAAAAGGAAATTTCTTGATCATGAAAATTAAATGTTCGTTTCAATGATATATTGTGAATATCGTACATACTGGTTTTGTTATTGTTTGGTTTAATGTTCGACAATAATTTAATCGCTGGAAACTTTAGCCAAACTAAGAGTTTCCACATTGTTTTCACAAGTCATAAAAGTACAAAACTAAATTATTAGCAGCTAACAATGCTAAATTACTTTTGAAAAGTTTAATTTCAAAGGATGATTGTTGGAAATACATATGTGAGGGTCGGGACATTACAAAGTTTTCAGACTCAGGCAGTAACAAAAGGTTGTGTTGTTTGCTTTTTGGGGGATGTGAAATGATTACATGTGTCAACGAATGAATGTATCATCTATTCAAGCAACTTATCAGGCAACACATTAACTTAACAGTAAAATAAATTGATTAACAAGCTTGAGCAAATCTTGTAAATCTTTTGTAAATTAAGCCAATAACAACGTTTAAATGAGAAGCAAATGACATTAACAAAGATAAAACACAAAAAAGAATCAAAGGACATTGGAATAAGACTGTAATTATTATTAAGGATTAAGTACTATGTATTGCTTTCGCATTACGATTATGAGACTGCAATTTACATTTCGATTCCAACTTAACTTGGGCAATGGTCAGTTGTTGGGAGCAACCAACGATATAAAGCAACTAGTCAGGCAAGGCAAGCAATTGGTTCACAAGTCACAAGTACCAGTAACAGTAATAGCACAAGTGCCGTAAAGTAAAAGCAGCACGAGTTTTATATCGTTCTTGTCGAGTAATTAATTTGCCATAACTCCGTATGATTATTGTTCCAGTTCTTTTAATTCCATCTCGATTAATCGTGAAATGATTTATACGATTCACATTTAATCGCACGCTTTTATCTCGTCTAGTGTTTGAATATACGACGCGTTTGCAATTACGTTCTCTCGATTTATACATTAAACATAAATATAAAACACATAAACACATAAATATAATATACATTTAAAACGCGACACGCAGATATGTTTTTAATGTAGGTATAAACTAGCAAACAACTTTGGTACAAGAATATAAATTAATTTTAATAAAATGTAAGGCGTTTTCCTACACATGTTTTACTTACTTTTGATACTTGAAATCATTAAGAGCTTCTTTTTTACTTGAAGGAAGAGCTTCTTTTTTAGTATTTTATCCGCTACGACCACGTAAAACAGCGATTACTATGTGTGTGTGCAGGCACATATGACAGACATTATGACCACTCACGAATAATAAGCTTGACACGAGTCAATTATATGTCATAATTCCTCTAGAGGTTTTTTCTTAAGTCATGCAGAACGCTTGCCTGAATGCAATTATGAAATGTCACAATATAAAAAGTCATGTATTGAACTGAAGGTGCGTTCGGATTTTCAGAGAGTTGGGGTGTAGCTGGAGTAGTATTTCAGTGTATAAAGAATGCACCATTTACCCTTTTTGGAATAACCAAAAGACTAAAAAGCATTTAAAGTAAAAAGATTAAATAGAAAATAGCCGAACTTGGAATAACCGAACGACTAAAGAGCGTTTAGAGTGAAAAAAGTCAATAGAATATAACTGAACGCAGCTAGAAATATCTTATATATGACTGTCAAATATTGTGTCAAGCAAACGTCACACGATTCAGTCCTTGGGTATGGTGTATGGTGACTGTGTGTGTTGCTTCGTTTCGTGGTGTTGTTGTTAATTTCTTAGTTTAGTTTGGTTCGAGATGAACCAAGTCCAAGAAGTCGTCGCGGATAAAGTATAGTATTCAATTCGCGCATAATGCAGGCTATTTATTGTACGCTCGGGCTTTACTCACTGGGCTCGCTTCGCTTCGCCTCGTTACGTAAACTTGCCCTCGCGTATTGCATTAAATAATTACTATAAATACATGAATAATATACTATAAATACATATAGTACGTGTTCGCAAAATTTTAATCTTTGCGCATGAAATAAGAAAAATATGTCAAGCTGATGTATCAAAATATACAAGAATGTTTGTATATTTCTTTACACTGTTTAGTGTGTGCATTAATAATAATAATTGAATTTATTATTTCGTTGTTTATTAAAACGCAAAAAACACTCATTAATTCGCACCATTTTCAAACATTCTGATAGTTTGTACTAGTAAAATAAGTCCTCTTGCTTGAAAAATAAATCGGTACGGGTTCGCACCGTACAACTTCCTGGCCATATCCAATACGATT
>JARJEB010024647.1:0-21097 GCA_030264535.1 Liometoxenus newtonarum
ATTTGTGAATGTTTTTAAATTTATTCATTATATTTCCCACCTTTTTTCTCATGATTACTTTGTAGTATCTCTACTTCTCGGCCAGTTTAGTCACGTTTTAAAAATGCTGATAATGCATGCTATACTCCGTGCTTCACTTCGCTCGTTCCTCATAACTCTCTTCCGTGCCGGTTCAGTAACATGTTTTTTTGCCGGTTAAGTAATAAGTGTTATTCAAAATACAGTATATTTCTGGCAAATGGAATGGAAAAATATGAATCAAGGGCCGTACATTTCATCCAGTGGATACTTCAAATTCTGCTATCAGTACTTTATTTATATCAAGATACGCCCTCATTTATGCATTTCTAGTCGAAATGAATACACATCCAGTTGATGTATACCTACATATGACTCCTATCATCATGGGTGTGTGTTCCAGACAATGACAATGTCTATTGCCTCCGCTATATCGTGCCGGCTAAGCAAACTATCTGGAATGGGGAAAAGAAAATACGATAATTCACTGAGAAGAATGAAGAAAGATATCGAGCATTGCTTATACTTATACATATACTTATACTTGATTACAATTATTTCATCCTGCTTGGAATATGAGTCGAGGGCTGTACATTTATCCAGTCTATATTTATACCTGTATCCAGTCGATACTTAAATTTTGTTATCAGTACTTTATCCAGGCAGGCGCGGCATATCCACTAGAACTAGACCAACCTAGGCAGGCGATCGCCTAGGACGCCGAGCAATTAGGGCGCCGAAAAGTTCAAAAATAATTTAATTAATATATTAATTAGTAATATGAATAAAAATCCTAAATTTGTTTCAGTTCTTAATTTGTGTGAAATTTGTTTGTGGTTAGTTGAGTGTTTAGGTTATGTTATCGAGGTCGGCAAGCCTGAAGGCAACAAACAGCCAGCAATCAACATGGTATAAAAAATTAATAGGACAATAAATTGCCAATTACTCTTGGAAATATATAAATATCCAGACACAAAGATCAATACACGTAAATAATTTGAAAAATACTGCTTGTTATTACATGAGGGGATGAGACAAAGAATTAATTGAATTGAACTGAAGTATACTGAAAATCTGGGAAAATTGTAAAAAGATGCTTGTGATAAAATGAGATGAGATGAGATGAGAAGAATCAAATAAAAACTATTGATGCATAAAGATGCCAGTCCAGAGGCATGCCGGTTTTCTTGGACAAGTATTGCGAAACGCTATTAACTATATAGATGCGGACGCAAGGGAACGTTATAATAATCGGTTTTTATTCGTTGCCCATCGCTGAGCATTTGATTTATAGTAATGAGGCCGATAGTTACTGAGAGACGAACGCACACAAAGAAAATGTATGTATGAGTAAGGTATTTCAGGAATATTATCAAATTGAATAAAGACTTGACTCAATTGACAAGATTTTTTTGTATACATACTTTTAGGTATTTGTGCATCTTTCAAACTTTTCTTTATGCGATGAAAAAGAACTAATAGGATGAAAGAAGGAAGGTTTTCAAGATATTTGAAGATTACTCAAGGAGATTCGTCAATATTAAACGGATATATAGGAAATTACTTATTTAACAAATCGAATTTGTCTTTGTATTTATAACATTCCGCTATGTACTCTTACCTTGTAGGAAAAACGTATCCTCTTACCCATAGGCGTGCGCACAGGGTGTGCCGGGCATGCACTGGCACACTCTAATATTTTAAGATTTAACTCTTAACCCTTTATTTTTGACGCAATGGCAAATCAGCGAACTTTGCCCCCTTAGGATGTTGTAGATGGCGCAACAATAGAGGCGGGAAAAATTAATTTTAAGTTTGTGTACACCCTAATAAAATCTCCTGCGCACGTCTATGTATGCTCTTACCTTGTAGGAGAAACGTATATCGAATTGGATTGTTAAATATAGCTAGTGCAGAGAATTTTCTAGATTTCCGTCGTCACGTTTAGAGGTTATGTTATTGCATTTCCATCGTGTTCTGTTGCTTAGCTTAGACGTTACTTTTTTGTTTACTTTTCATTTCATTGCAATTCATTCAATTCATTTCGGTATCGTCGATTTTGTTGATGGTTTCCCTTTCCAGTTTCGTTTCTTGCATACATCCATCCATCCATCCACATCCGTCCCATCTCGTCCATCTCTATATGGATACTTTCTACTTGCTTTCTATACATACATATATGTCCTTTGCTTATTTGTTAGGAAAACTTTTCTAATTTATCAGAGTGCGCGTATGGCATACGGAAGTTTTCCATTATTCGGCACTTATTGCTTTCCTCCACTCTTTTTTTTTACCCTAAAATGTTTTTGCGTCCTTTACGTTTACAATTACGATTATGTTTTATCCTTTTGTCCTTACAGGATTCTAGCTAGACGGTCATTCTTCATCTTGACAACTCGCACATCAATGCATGTGTTGTTGATATTAATTTTCACAAAAATTTACAACGGAATAAAAAACAAAGTGACGTAAACAAAAGTGCAATAAACTTAATTATTCGCTTCATTTACTTTGTTTCAACTTAAGTATACAGAGCGTTTTATTCTACTGTCGAAAATTATCAAAATAGTTCTCACTCACACTGTTGAACTGACTTGTCGTCCTGGTGTATCCCCACTCTCTTTCCGTCCGTCGGTGTGTCTTTAGCACACTGTCCATGCTATGTCCGATGGTAAAATAAACGCACGGTATATAACTTTTTTGCGAACTAAATCAATTTTCTTTTGTTTTTTTTTATGTCACCGTGTAAAACGCAGACTTAAGTCATTTTTTTATTAATATATTTTCCAGCTAGAATATTAGAGAATAACAACGTAACAAAAGACAAGGATTATTATCTAATTTCACGAAGAAAAGCAAGAAATTGTTGTCTTCATCAATTTGTAGTTCGTTTTATTTTTCTTACTTCACCTGGGCTCTATGGCTATTACTACATATTACAGATTTAATTCGCCAATTTTCTATATAAATCTAAATAATTTGCGCTCCAGTTCCGTAGCAACAATTTCACTTGTTGTTGTTGTACTTGTACCTACCTATATATTTAATTATGTATCAGAAAGAAAGAATGGAACGAATGGAATGGTTGAAACGAAACGAATTTAAGTTTTGTGCGTCTCTCAGCTCCGCTCAGCGTCACTCTATTTCATTTCGTTCTTACGTGACCGATGCCGATGGAAAAGCGTTCGCAAAGAAAGGTAAAGACGTAAAGTGTTTTCTCATAGCAAGAACTGTACATAACCTATACATAATTATATTATACTATGCAACTATGCGCTATATGCATCGTTTTTAGCGTTTTCATTCTATTTTTATTATGAAATTATTTACGTGATTTCATTTTATAACTCTTTACGCTATGGCTTTTATGGACCACATAGGGATGCTGCGCACTACTATTCGCTGTATTTATAAGAATCAGGAACTCGTAAACGAAGTTCACTTCGGATTCAGATCCAGCTCAATGCTAAAAGGATCAATGGAACTGCGAAGTTTATGAAATTTATATAAACTTTATGAAGCCGTTATGGATAGTTTTCGTTCGATGGGAGGTCGTACGATAATTTAGAGTTATATATAATAGTATATTATTCAATGAGTGCATATGCAGGCTATTATACGTGAGGGCGAAGTTTACGTAGTGAGGCGACGCCGAGCGGAATAAACGCCCTAGCATATAATAGCGCATATGCGCGAATTGAATACTATACTTTATCTGCGACGACAACATTTAATTTGGCTTTCAAACTTAAAAATTCAACCATGGAATTCAACGCATAATCGTAGATGACGTTTTAGATGCAGTCCGTGTGTCACATATCATTATTGAATGCAGCGAAGAGCAGTGCTTGACGTAAAGTAAATCTCTAGAGGAATAATGGACTTATTATTGACGTGTGTCAAGCTCCATTATTCGCGAGTGATATTAACGTGGTTTATATGTGCGTGCATACACACCTAATAATGATTGTTTTACTTGTTCTTCGCGGATAATAAATAGTATAATATTCAATGAGCGCATATAGAGGCTATTACATATAGAGGCGAAGCCGAGCGGAGTAACGGCCCGAGCGTATTAATAGCCTATATGCGCGAATTTCTATTGAACTAAAGCTGCGTTTGGGTATTCAGACAGGGTTGGAGTGGAGCTAGAGTGATGTTGGAGTTTGTAAGTGATGTGTAAATTTCTGTAAATTTCAGTAAATTTGTGTGAATTCGTGTAAATTTGTGTAAATTTGTGTAAATTTCTGTAAATTTGTGTAAATTTGTGTAAATGTGTGTGAATTCGTGTAACTTTATGTAAATTTGTGTGAATTCGTGTAAATTTGTGTAAATTTGTGTAAATTTGTGTAAATTTGTTTAAGTTGTGTAAATTTGTGTAACTTTGTGTAAATTTCTGTAAATTTGTATAAAAATTTAATTTTGTCGCCGCGGATAAAGTATAGTATTCAATTCGCGCATATACGCTATTATACGCTCATTGAATATACTATTATATACTATTATATACTATTATATTATACTATATAGTATTATATACTATTATAATTCGATTTTTATCAGGGGCTTAGACCCGGTAAATAATACCGGTAATTTTTTTACCGGTAAAAGAGTTATCGGTAATTACCGTTAATAATTATACAATACCGTTATTTGTAGCGGAAACGTTATTATTTTTTCGTTTATTTTCTCGTTAGTACTGGAATCGATATTGGTTTCGGTTCCAAGACGTGATTTTTTTACATATAGTCCTAAAAACATTGAAAGCAGGGCATGGATCCGGCAATACCGGTAAAAAATACCGGTAAACCTTATTATTTTGGAATTTTCATTATTTTCTACTGATATGGGAACCTTTATTTCATTTACCGGTGACCTCTTCCGTTTACCGGTATTTTAATAACGTTACCGCGCGCATGGCATTTTATATTTCTATGTAAATCTTATAAAAACAAATATAAATAAAATGTAAATAAATATTTAATTTGAATACATACGATTTTTAATAATTTTTACCGGTAAAAGAGTTACCGGTATTTACCGGTAAATTACCGGTATTAATTAAACAGTACCGTTATTTGTAGCGGAAACGTTATTATTTTTCCTTCATTTTTTTCATTAGTACCGGATTTACAAATTTGGTACAAAAACGGGGATTTTTTTTTACTTTTAAACGCTCGCTCTACAAAGAATTGTAATGATTGCAAAAGTCAGCTGAAATTCATAGCACGCCCTAAATAGAGAAAAGTTTCATTAGGAACCGCTCGGGTACAGGCGTAAGGTGCGCAAGTTTAGTTATTCTCTCGTAGCGCAAAAAGTATTTCGTATTGTAAATGCGGAATCTCATTGTATATGCATTTACTATACTATATGTATAGACGAATTTAATTTGAAAATCGAGTTGATCTCGCCCCCGATTATGATTCATGGAATAATATCTTCTCTCTTCCCACAGGAGTAAGATGGCGATTATTCGAATAAAACAGTTTGCTGCTACTGCCGGGTCCCGCGTCCCGAGTACCAGCCATCCGAATGTTGAGTTGGTAGATCCAATTACACGGTGATGGCACCAAGAGAGAGAGAGAGAGAGAGAGAGAGAGAGAGTGAGTGAAACTGTGGGTTGCTACATACAGGGAGAGAGCCGAGGGGATATTCTAATATGTTCAAGAGAATAATCCTGTATCCTCAGTGTTTCGCCCATCCCATGAGGAATGAGTAGTCTTATCCACGGCACGGTTATGTCGACGCTGGAATCATTTACAATTTACCATCGCAAGCCCAACCACCACATCCGCACGAAAACGAAATGGATGAAATGTGCCGAGTGCGTCAAGTTGTAGGTCTGATTATCTATTTTATTATCCGCGTGCCAAGCGCAAATGGACATAATCCCACTTCAAACGTAATATTTTTTTTTTGAATAGACAACAACACAAGAACACTGAGTACAGCCACTGAGAGAGGGTGCTCGTTCTTCGTTCTTTATTCCTCATTGTTAAGCGTGCCGTAATTGTTATAAGCAACGACATTATTTGCGTTACTTGGACTTTAGTAATGTGAGGCGGAAATTAGGAAAATTGAAAACACTCGACTGACTCGCAGAATTCTAGGGAGCAATATCTCTGGGAAGCTTCCGGAAGCAAAATCAAGTTCGTGAGATTGTTGATGAAGTAAAGCTGGTGCGGGTCGTTTGCTCACGAAACCTATAATAAAAGAAACTAAAAGAATTCCGTCGACGTTGAGTTTGATGTGTCTGTCGCAGGATGAGGGTATAGTACAGTTGAGACGAAATGGATATTTGTAAGTGCGTACGATGAGGACCGACCATGTGAGGATGTGAGGGTGAAGCTGCTGAAAGTACCTATAAGCATCATCAGCATCACGACGCCGACGACGATGATATAACGTGCGTACGTGTACAGACGGCGAACATTGAAGCGTCGAATGCGCTAGAGAAAAGAGAAATTAACTGTAATGAAGCGTAGAGCCGCTTTGATGTCTTGTTGCTTGTCAACGCCTTGCTCAGCTCAGACGATACACCCTAACATCTAATACTGTATCACACTGTATTGAAAGCAAAACCTACAAAGCAGACTATGGTGTGTGTGTGTGTGATTTGGAAATGAAATTCGTTTGTTAGAACATTTCCACTTAAAATTTGTCATTATGACATTTCCATGTCAGCAGATGAAAGGTTTCACCTTTATTTGACTTTCTTAATGATCAGCTGATGTTCTTGAGGTGTATGTCTTTTCCGCCATCTTGATCCCGATCAGCTGATTAGTGACGTAAGCATGACGTAACTTGAAACATCTGGATTATCTTTGTGAATTTTGTTTCTAAATATTATTCCTAACTTTGTAGATACAACAAACTGCAGAACTGATACAGAAACTCAATTTGTTTGGTTAATGAAAGGATGGACTCTGGCATGAAATGCGTTAATTGTAAGTGACACTGATGTGTAAAGTGTAAATAAAGAACCGACTAAACGAAATTGCATGAGATGGAGAAACAGAAATAACGAAAATGCAATGCAACCATAAATGATAGAAATATTTATATATTAATATAATAAAACGAACTTACCTGTGAAGTTCGATCATTATTATATGACTGCGTTTTTACTCATAATTACTTTATAGTACCAGTTTAGTAAACTAGCGGGAAGTAGAGGTACATACTACATAGTAATCATTTCATAAATAGGCGGGAAATATAATTATGATCGAACTTCACAGGTAAGTTCGTTTGGTCATAAATTATTTTGAGGCTCAATTGACTCAACTGAATAAATAAATAAATCTTCTTTGTTAATTTAAAAATGAATGTTTGTATTTTTGTTTTTTGAGAAGGAGTGGGGGGAATTTTGACATTTATTTGCAATATGTCATCTCGATCCCGCTATCATACTACCTAGAATTTTAAGTTGATATTTAAGCAAATGTAACGGACTCGGATTCAACAGCTTTTTGGAATGTCTCAATATCTCACCAAATCCAAACCCGCTCGTAACAAAAGTCAAAGTCAAACCAACCGTAATCAAAAAGAAAACGAGCCACAATATGAAATACCAAGTGAACCAAATTTTCAAATTTTTTTTCGATATTTTACTATTTTTACTCGAAAGTTGAACACAATTCTTATGTTGATAATATCGATTTATGTAATAATGAAATTTTTTGAAATTTTGTAATTTTGTACTAACATCAAGTATATGTGATATAAGAATTCCTACCCGATTTATATTCCTTTCGGTGTTCTACAATTTCAGACGTATTTGATGTTCCATACATGCCCTAGCTCATGGGTCGGCAGACCGCGGCTCGCGAGCCGCATGCGGCTCTTTGCATAGTGTTTGCGGCTCGTTGAAAATTGGAGACTTGAGAGGTTTTTTCTTTTTTTTTGGTCACTGCGGGCCTCAGATAGATATTTCTACTTTGAAGAGCTTTTTTTTTGGTCACCGCGTGTTCTCGGAGGATATAATTTACTACTGAGAGAGTTTTTTGTTTTTGGTCACCAACAATAAAAATTTCAAGATTTCAGTTAAGTAACTAAGTTTTAAATAAAAAAATAAAAATTGGCTCTGTGATATCTTCGTTATCATGTTTTCTTCACAATTTGGCTCTTCTCACTGGAAAGTCTGCGGACCCATGCCCTAGCTGTATAGTGCATATGCCCATATCCAACTGAATGTTTTCCGCTTATGGACCACCCTCGTGTCTACGCACGCAGAAAAACTTATTATATTTAAATATGTACCCAATACCATCGGTGGATGTAGAAATGTAGTTCTACAGAGTTGCGCAAACTTTAATTCAAGTGAAAAACTATGTTAATAATACAAATTAAAAATAACTATAAAGAAAGATGAAGATAAAAGACTGAGTAGTTTTGTTCCAACACACAAGTTTTGAAATTAATGCATGTTATGTTATGTAATGTACGAGTCCAAAATCGTATGTTGGAACCAAGCTATTATTGAAGTAAAGATGGCATGATGGCAAAACGCGCGCGAAAACAAGCGCTTTTATCATTTGAGTATGCCGTTTCGTTTGTAAAGCTTATATGAATTACGTACGCGGATCACATACGTAAAACGAGTATATGTGATATGTACATATGAGCATATCGATTTTACGCATCGAAAGAGACACAACTCGCAAGCAACGAGCGTGTCGCATTGTCGGTATACAAAATAAAAATTAATCCGTAATGCTTGAGTGTTTATTTGACTTTGTAATTGAAGAACGGCAAAAGAATAATTATTAGCTATAATAATTTAATTTGATTTGTAAAGTAAAGCTCTTAAGCCTTTGGTAGCTGCAAAGAGAAAATGCAAAGTTTTGAAAATGTATATCTGTAGAACTGTAGTAGTCTACTCTAGATGCATTAACATTTGAGTTGAGATGCCAAACCGCATGAAGCGTGACCATTTATTACTCCAAGATGGATGAAGTGCCATGCCGGCACGTCTTAACTTTTGGTCTCTTGTATCTATCTGGTCTCTTATGCTATGCATGTTTGTGTTTATCGAACCTGAAAAATACCGATACGAACGAAATGCGCGCAAAAGCTGAGACCAAGCTTGAATTCTCTCTCAATAGTGTAGTTTAGTGAGTACACTTCGCTTTCAACGCTTAAATTCGCAATATAAAACACTCGACTCGACAAGACGACATTCGACTTGAAACTAAACTAAACTACACTAAATTATGCCTTCGTGCCTTCGTCCTCATTTTATTTTCAAATGTGTGGCGCACCCGTCAATTCGGACGAGGCACTCACATAATAATGATAGAACTTCACTTAAGGTAAGTTCGTTTAATCATATAATAAAATACTCATAGAAACATATAAGACAAGTACTGGCCTATAATGAACTAGTAAAAACGATAGATAAACGTGGAATTAAATAACGTTTTTGATAAGATTAATTAATTATTTTGTGCGTTAAATTTACATTATTCATAATGAACAATTAATCATCAGTCTTGCCGGATGACGGGATGACAAACAAGCAATTTATACGAGACATACGAGCAATGAGAATGAGTAAAAATGAAGAAACAAAACAAATAAATCGATCAATTACACACAATTAGAAGAAGCAATAAAGAAATCAAGAAACATACATGTAATTAATTAATTAATTAAGATTGAATTCAATTGCAAGCATTGTAATTGCTGATTGATCAATTACAGAACGACTTCCCGTTGAATCAGAACCATCAATGCCCGTACCAGAGTCACTTCAACAATATTATCAATGAATGAGTAATGAGGAATTAATGAGAGTCATTCCCTACATTTGCACTTGCAGTTGCACTTACGTAAACGTAAAAGATTATAAAATAACGCAGTAAAGTTAGCCCACAAGCAGAACAAATTGTGTGAACGGGCCTTAACATTTTCATATTTAAACGTTTAAAGTTTAAACAATGACTAACAGCTATTAAGAAATTTGTAAATTAATAATTGTTAATTCAAATTCCTTGAAACCACCTTCTCCTTGATGATGATTTAATGATCGTTTATAGTTGTTTTTCTAATATATCAACAATAAGAATACTTAAATTGATGTTACTATCCATTCTAAATAAACATTACCTATGTATGTATGTATGTATGTACGTATAGCGATTTATAAAAAGATTAAGTACGTCGAATTATAACAATTTTCCATCAACTATACCTAACTATTATGTATATATAACCTTCCTCAAAACGTCCAACACATTACTTACTTATACACATCGTTACAAAATCATAGTATCTCATTAAGTAATAAATTACAGTGCGTTACGTTATGTTACGAACTCTTTTATTCGAGAATGCGCTTATTAGACACACATACACACAAAACGATGAAGTTTACTATACAAACTGGCATCAGGTAATCATTCAAATTTATATTGCAACGCACCCTATACATTCACAACAGTAGAAGGGATTCACGGATTCTAACACCACCTCCTTATGGGAGGCGGAGAGGTGGAAGTCCCCTACCCCTTTTCGGTGGAAGTGTATTATCAATTACCCTCACAATTACCCTCATTAGTGGATTATTATTATGTTGATTATATGTGGAGCCTCATATAGAATCCACTTATAATCCACCTAATAAACCACTTAATCCACAAAATAATCCACTAATTGAGGGTAATAGAGGGTAATTGATCATACACCTCCCCAGAAAAGGGGACTCTCACCCTCTCCGTCTCCCATAAGGAGGTGGCGTTAGAATCCGTGAATCCCTTCTACTCACAACGCATCCTATACATTTCACAAGGCACCCTCTACTTTTCACAGCGCATCATATACATTTCACAACGCACCTTACTGTTTTCACAACTCACCCTGTAGATACATTAAGAACGCACCCTATACTTTTAACGTCGCACCCATGACATGACATACGTCAATCGGTCTTAGAAATTTCTGCTTTTAACTAACTGCGATGGTATAAGATAAGTCAAGTTACCAAAAATGCATCGGTTTTAATTATATAATACTTCATTATTGCATTAGTGCAATAATTACCGGACGCCATATTGCGCGCTTGAATCAGTTTTCTTATATTTTTATTTTATTACTTACTACATCATTGAATTCAATTGAGAAATATTATATAAAGAATAAAAAATTTGACATTGATATGGGTCGATTTAATTCGATAATTATACAATATATTTTCGGTTCTTTGATTCTCCTGTTTCAATTGTCTACATTTTCCTCTTTTTTTTTGTTTCTTTATGTCGATTGATAAGTTGTTTCGAGTTGTTTCATCAAAGTTGTTCGAAGGACCCTATAATTTAATTTTCGAACCGTAATCCGTAAACAATTCCTAAGTGCTTAAGTAATTATTGATTGGTTTTTTTTTGTTTTCATCAAAAGATTCAGGTTTGCTCCATTCATTAATTAAAGTAAATTCGAAAAAAATAATGTAAAGCCTATTTTAGACGATCACAAATTCGTTGTGATGAAATTCAGAACCTAGAAATTCCAATTCCGTCACAACGTTTGTAGTGAAGAATGTGATCGCAATCTTTCAACCTTGATTTCATTAACGCGTCTTTTTCTGTTTCCTTCTGCAAGATTCAAGTTTCAAGTTTCAATTCCACGACTTGGTTGTCAGTTCAATTCGCGGAATTTTGAGGAGCGTTAAATTATCATAAAGTTATTGTTTAGATTGTATGTATAAACTTCTTAGGAACTAAAAGACAAATATTTTTTACTTCTTTCTTTGTAAGTTCGCGAGTTCGAGCAAGAAGATCGCGAAAGACGATGATGCGAGCCAGTAAAAATTTCTATTGTCTCGTTTTGTCATTGTCATCGATAATATATGACAAAACGACAAAAGTCATAAGTCGATGACAAACAAACGTTCAGAACATAATTCAATTTTATTGTTGATTCATTTTGAATTCATGTTCCGCCGCATTGACTCGAACAATGTGCACTTGCACAAAATGCATTAAATAGTCAAATTTATTATACTACACTCGCTATAATGTCATGTCCATTATATTAATTATGTCGATGTACAATTTCATACATTTCAAACACCATACGCCAAAATCAGGTGAATTTTATTTGTTAGGCGAATGTCGTAACCATCCGAGAATACTATACTTTATATCCACAACTATTCAATTATGTTTCAATATGATTTTGTTTGGTATCGATGGGATTATGAATAATAAATACGTATCCATGGCATTATGAGTCCATAATGCCATAGTGACGTATCACTATAATAAGAGTAATTTAAATAATGATATCCATTAAGCAACTGATTTTTATGAAATAATTGAAATATAATTGGGTAGTCGTGGATAAAATATTTAATTTACTTTAGAAATAATAATTTTGAACATTTTGAAAGTAACATCATAATTGAATTTAAATTAAAGTCATTCACTCGTATCGTAATTGCTTAACCAGCACTGACAACGATTTAATTTTTAATTAAAAACTACGAAAACACGAATCGGCGAATATAATGCCCGATAAAATTTTCGATATTTCAGTATCGCTCAATTATTAATTGATTTGATGATATAACAACTCAATTAACGTGCTCACTATACGTGTAATTATATTAGGTACCTATATACCAATATAATAGTCATGTGTTAAATCCGTTTGAATGATTGATTATTTCAGCGTTTCTCAAACTTTCGTATTTGACCTTCACTAATTCTGCGCCCCCCTGCATAAAACGTGGTGACCAAAAAAAAACTCTCAAGTCTCAATAAAGCGAGCGCACCTTGATGTGAGGTGACCAAAAAAAGCTATATAATAATAAAACTGATACTTTGATTATTTCGTTTATTCGGTGCCCCCCTTGTACAGTTTAGGCCCCCCACCCCCAGGCGCGCCCCATACTTTGAGAAACGCTGGATTATTTAATGAATTATTCTTGCGTTTAATTGGAATTGTCAATTTTAGGATTTTAAACGAAATATCACTAGAAAAGAAGATTAAGAAATAAAATACAAAAATATAGTGTTTTTTGTTTTGTTTAGGACGAGCAGAATTCATGAATTTAAAAAATTACAAAATCGGTTAATGTTGAGCATTATAAGACTACGAGCAATATGGAATTAACGTTTAACAGAGAGAAGAAAACTTGAAGAAAGTAAAAAATGAACGTTCGATTAAAAAAATATATGCCTGAGCCCGAGCCTGAGGGCGGCTCACCTCAAGTAATCGTCGAAGCTTCGTCGAAAACGAACATTAAAAACGAACGTTCGCAAGCATCTTGGATGGATATTGTTTTCATTCTTTTTCTTTCTTTATTATTTTCCTTTATACGTTCCTTCTTCTTTTCATTCAGTCTTAATAGGTGTACCTGCATTGTTTTTTTTTTGCTCTTCGTACTTTTTCTTTGGTTTATTTTCATTTTCAAAAACCTTTTTTTTGATATTTTAAGTTGTTTAAGAGCGTAATTTTAAGTAGATTTATGGATTTTTAAAAATTCTTGCTCTCCTGCTTGTTGCTGGCTGCTGCTCTCATAAAGCTACCACAAACATTCCAACAATATAAAATAACAACCAGTGTGAGGTATTTGTAACATATACATAAACATATCGTTTTACATCAAGACGCGCATAGCTGTAGAAAGAATAATAAACAAAAATATTAAAATTCCATCGTATTTAAAAACATAACCAACAAATCTGTTTTGGTTCAAGTTGTAAATCGGCCCGCCGGCGGCCCAATGTTGGGCAAACGTTGGCCTACTGAAATATTAAGAAATAATAACAAAAACAGCTTAATTAATTTAATTCCTGTTTAATGTCTGTTAAAAACAGGTGCCTTGTTTTTTCCCGTTTCATTTTGAGAGCATTTCGTATAAAAATGTAAAATATTACCAGAGTTGTTAACAATATGTTAACTCTTTTCCCTTCGAGGTACTCGTTATCTTTACATCAGTAAATCTCGAAAGTAATCTTAAAAGTGCATTTGAGTGCGTGCTTTATGTTTTATACAGCTGTGTGAAGAACTGTATCAAAATAACTAACCGAACACAAAAAAAGAAGACTAAATTCTAAATAAAAATGCACATCAAGAAGATTTAGATGTAAAAAGTAAAACTATGCTACAGACTGATCATATAAATGTATATGTGATACAGATACAGATATAAGATACCTACCTATACTAAAGAAGACACAAAGCATAAGAAGTTGAAAGTTGAAAGGAGCCGCCTTTAGTTTAGATAAAGATAAATATGCCTTGTGTCGTTGTCGGCCTCGCACTTCCATACAGCAAATACAGAAATATAATGTAAAATGTAAAAAGTAAAACGAATTTCTTCGAACATTAAATTTTTTTATAACGTACGTTCTTCGAACTAACCGTTTAACCCTAACCTAAAATCCTTTCAATCCCCATTATAAAACTTCTAAACATAGGTATATCGCATATTCCATAAAACGTTTTCTAGTTCTTGTCGTTTTGACGTTTGAAAAAAATCAGTATAATCAGTAAAACGTCAAAGTTGACGTTTGATTTGATATTTGACATTATATCTGTCATGTCACTATGTCAGGAAGCAGGCCAATAGCAATCGTTCATTCAAATTTCGCGCTAATTTAAGCGCCTCCCAATTATTACTGTTAAATTCGATAAACTCATGCCACAAACATTCTTAAAATAACTAACGATTTTTGTTCTTCAGACTTTACAGGAAGATACGACTCGCAACTTTAAATTTTGTAACATTTCAAAGAAATCGATGATAAATCGTAATTATAATGACGCGTTTCGTTTAAATGTTTTAAATATAGGGTTGTTTCACTGGCTCATGTCAGAATGAATGTTTTTGTGCTTTAATAAATGGGTTTAAATTGAGGGTTTCGCCCTTTTGCTTTTTTGTACAAAAAACGAATTTCAAATCGTTTCTGGATACCTAAATTAAATAGCGTGATAATTATGGTGCTGTAATCACAACTGTTAGGCTAGATTCCGTAACTGTCAATTGTCATTTGACATTTCTATGGGAGGAGTAAAACGTGCAACTGTCACACAATAATTTTCCTAGTTTTTCAATTTTTATATTTGAATATGAATATCCGTAACTGAATAAACTGAATCACAAATCAGAAAAAAATAACTGCACATCCGACATAACCTTCCGAACGTACATCAATCAAAATCTAAGTCTACGTTCTCGTACTATGTTCGGTGTATGTATGATATAATTTGTCTGTCAACGTTACCCCATTGTTTTCGCCGAGTCGACTTTACAATACTACATGTCTACATATTCGACGTGTTAGTGTTTCGTCTTTATATATATACTATATACTAATATTTAGCATAGGAACAGGAAGATACAGCACCAGAAAAAAAGTAGGATGCAACGAAATGAACTGAACTGAAATGAAACTCTGAAACGGAATGATAGACGGTTAGACGGATCGAGAACAAACCAACAACAAAACCAAAAAAAAAAAAACATTGAACATTCTGTGCTTTGTGCATAAAACAGTGGTGAGAACCATGTAGTTCAACTTTGGGTATACTTAGATCAAGGAATGAATAAAAAAAGGAAAATAAATGCAATCATAGTTATTAAAAAAATTCGATAAAGGTTATATTCCAACTGCAGCGAAACAAACCTAACCAAACTTACATAGGTATGTAGGTATATATGAAAATCATTCTAGTGAACATTTTCATTTTTATCATACTTTTATACTATTCAGTTCTTTCATGTTCTAGAACATGTTCGAGAATCATTTGTAATTTGTAAATGTAGGAAGAAAACGAAAACACAAAAGAATTTCATTTATAATGCTATAAAAGCGCATTTAAGGCACATTTTTAACATTCACAAACATCCCGCCAAACCCGTACATATTTCCATAAATTTTCTTTATAAACTTTTACAAGTTGAAGTTGGACGTTTCCATTCACAGTTTCGTTACGTCTTACGTCTTGCTAAATCGATTTGGGTATACGTAAAAATATAAATGGTAAAATGCTAAACGCAAGTTCAAAACAAAAAGAAAAAAAAAATATATATATATATATATAGGTATACGTCACGAGAAATGATTTTTAAAATGTGTTAAAACGTCGTTCGTCTTAATCATCTCACGCACGGTTAGATTTGCGTCTACAAGAAAATTTCTAAAATATATTTTGTGTCCAGACTTCCAGAGTCACTTAAAACGTGCTAAATACGCCAAAACAACGGTCAGCAGTTTATTTATGCTTGACTTTTGCCTTTGTGTTTATGTATGTATGTATAAAGTCGACATTATTCATTATTAAAGTTGCCAAAACGTTGTTAAAGGTTAAACGTTAAAAGTTGTCGTTTATGTCATTTCATTGTGTTCGTTCGTTTATTCACAAACTTTTTGTTTATTAGGTACCTTATGGTGCTTACCAGTTACCATACTACCAAATTGTGGAAGTTTATGAGGTGTGAATTATTAAACATCATAAGTTCTTAACGCACTTTCTTCTCAGATTCCAATGTTGCTTTATATTGAGCTATAAATTGAGATTGAGCTTGACAGCTTGAGGTTGGTATACAATTCCAGCCTTATATTTCCCGCCTTTTTACTCGTGATTACTATGTAGTACCCCTACTTCTCGGCCAGTTTAGTCACGTTTTTAAAAATGCTGAAAATGCTATACTTCGCGCTTCACGTCGCTTGTTCCTCAACTCACTTTCGTGCCATTCCGTTCAGTAACATGGTTAAGTAACAAGTGTTATTCAATATACAGTATATTTCGGGCAAATGGAATGAAAAAATATGAGTCGAGGGCCATACATTCATCCAGTGGATACTTCAAATTCTGCTATCAGTACTTTATCTATAGCAGCGTTTTCCAAACTGTGAGGCGCGGACTAGTCTAAGGGGAGGGGCGAATATTAGTTACAGTGAGAAATTTTCCAAATGACAGCTAAAGTTTTATCTGTAAGAAATGGAAGAATAAATTTTTTAGGAGTAGAAATTTTTGTGTTATTATTTTATGAAATGGTGGGGGGGGAGGCCCCAATATTTTTAAGGGGACGTAGTAACATCAAGTTTGGAAACCGCTGATCTATAGCAAGATACGACCTCATTTATGCATTTCTAGTCGAAATGTATACACATCCAGTTGATGTATATCTAAATGTGACTCGATATTTGTACCTGCATCCCGTCGATACTTCACTTCGATTCGATCAAACTGAATCATATTCTTGCTCTTTAATCTAAACTTAAATTAATAGATCACGAATTAGGTTAACTCAGTTAGAACAAACCTAAGGTTTATTCATAAAGTCATAATATTTATGGGTAATTCCCCGAAAGCAGATAAAATACCTACTTTTTGCGTACGGTACAAATTTGTTTCGTTTAATCTCAAAACTCTCAGAAGAATAGAAGAATAAAAGTGTTTCAAGCAAGTGGAAATTGAAACTATATACATATATACCGTGCGTTTATTTTACCGTGAAATGTTCGCAGCTATACTTATGGCAGTGGGGATTTGTATTGCTAAAGACACACCGACGCTCTGGAAGAGAGTGAGGATGTGGGGTGGACGACGACACACCATGATGACAAGTCAGTGCGCATCAGTGTGACAGCTATTTTGATGATTATTGCAAACGCTCTGTATATAGCTACAACTTCAAACAAGACTATACCAAAACGAAAAGAAGTTTATAAATGTGAAAATGCTATATATGCATAAATGCAGTAACTGAGTAACGCAGAGAGAAAACAATGCGTCCCTTGTGTAAAGTTTACTGTTCATAAAATGCACTGTTGGTAAAATGGTTATAAGTTACAAGTTACAAGTGAGATGAAACTAAAGCTTTTTAAATATTTTTTAAATTGGATAATATGTATGTATAACAAAGCGAGCCTTTGTTTAATGAAACATGTCACAAAAAGCTACAATTTTCGTTTATTTATTTTATTCATGCTGTAACTAAAAGTTGTTTTTTATGTTGACGTATTTGACTTCTGGTGTTGCCATTATTCGAATGCAGGTTAGGATAAGATACTGATGAGGTTAAGTGAACAAAGTACGAGTGATTCTAATGTTTTAGTGCATAAGATAAAATCAATTAGCAGCACTCTATTTTGAATGTTGTACCTAACCTTATCTATAAGGTACCAAGGTCGAAATTTTAGCATCACTATTAAAATGTCGGAATTAAAAAAATCTCGCTTAGATTAGATAATCACAAGCACTATAAAAAAGTAAAAAACCACACTGAAAAAAAAGTTTTGGAGTTATGGGAAGAAGTTGAAAAGTAGTAGACGTAGACAGTCTACCTACGGTCCATGACGATGAGTTGACGACATTAACACTCAACGCTCAATACAAATCTTTTCGGTGAATAAATATACACATTTGTCAACGCGTACATGCTATACATACAGAGCGTTTATTTTATCTTCGAACGAAGCGAGTCAAACTCATGGCAGTGGCGATGCACGATTAAAGTAGTTGTCACTCTGATGCACCGTTTTATTCGATTTTCGAACAGTTTTATTCCATTACCGAACCGTTATATTTGATTTTTAACCGTTTTATTCGATTTTCGAACTGTTTTATTCCATTACCGAAACGTTATATTCGATTTTCGTACCGTTTTATTCGATTTTCGAACCGTTTTATTCGATTTTCGAACTGTTTAATTCAATTTTCGAACCGTTTCATTCGATTTTCGAACCGTTTTATTCGATTTTCGAACAGTTTTATTCGATTTTCGAACCGTTTTATTCAATTTTCGAACCGTTTTATTCAATTTTCGAACCGTTTTATTCGATTTTCTAACCGTTTTATTCGATTTTTGAACTGTTTTATTCCACTACCGTACCGTTACATTCGATTTTCAACCGTTTTATTCGATTTTCGAACAGTTTTATTCGATTTTCGAACCGTTTTATTCAATTTTCGAACCGTTTTATTCGATTTTCGAACCGTTTTATTCCATTACCGAACCGTTAAATTTGATTTTCGAACCGTTTTATTCGATTTTCGAACAGTTTTATTCAATTTTCGAACCGTTTTATTCGATTTTCGAACCGTTTTATTCGATTTTTGAACTGTTTTATTCCATTACCGTACCGTTATATTCGATTTTCAACCGTTTTATTCGATTTTCGAACAGTTTTATTCGATTTTCGAACCGTTTTATTCAATTTTCGAACCGTTTTATTCGATTTTCGAACCGTTTTATTCGATTTTCGAATCGTTTTATTCGTCCCACATCCCCACTCTCTCTCAGTCCGTCGGTGTGACGTTAGCAATACATATACCCACTGCCATGAGTTTGAGTCGCTTTGTTCTACGCTAACCTAAACGCACGGTATAAGTATATTATTTATATTCATAGTCACTAACTTACAGCATTCTAGCTAGATCTAGAATAGAATTAATAGTCCTTACAAAGTATAAGAAAGGGACTGTGTAACTAACTTGTGCGACTATATTTACTTATCGCTTATGCTTAGAGTTTACAGAATTTTAGAGTTTCGACTTGAACGTGAATGATGAGGATGAGGAAAGCAGCAAGTCAAGTAGTTGAAGTTTTTGAGTGTTGAGTAAATTTATTTAGAAATCAACAAATCACCGAATCAGCCCTATAATCCAAACATGTTTGCTTTTGGGTGTTATTTTTAAAACATTTTAGGACTAACTTAGTCCATGCAACAAATTCATAATTTAATATATTTCGTTATTGGGGGGAGAAGGAAAATGATTTTAGAGATGAATTTCGATTTCACTTTGGATTCTTTTCGTCGTTTTTCTTTTTTCAACCAATCGACCGACCCCTTACCGCAATTCTACCACCATCATTTTCAGCAATAAACGTCTGACGTGAGTAAACTTAATTTGTTATTTAATGTCATCACGCGAAATTCTAATCACGCTCACCTTTCGTACTTTAGTTTAGTTATCTACTACCATAATTTACTATCTATACTAAGACTAAGTAAGCCTTAGTCAAATATTGCAACAACTGATTATGTCAGGAAAAATTTCGGATTAAGGGATATCGAAACAGGCCGTGGATTTAATTTAATAACACATAAGCACAACAACAGTGTCACCACTAGCGCAACACCCAATATTATTTCCCAGTATTGGGTGTTGGAAGTAGGTGAAAACAATGGTTTGGTGGTGTGGTGGATGGATACGTGCACTGTTTATGCTTGCTTAGCTCGCATTGAGCTTTGAACCTGCAATACCGTCATTACTGCTTCCGCTACTTCCGGAACCCCACGTAACCTCAATTTTTTTTATCATATAAGTTATTACACTATTACTATACCTTTTACTATGCTCGTAATTCATTTAATCTATACTTCGAGTTAAATACGCTACAAATTAATTCCATAGTGATGTTAGGGCTGTTTTAGACGGTTCAGAAATTTCGTCACAATTGTGATGAAAATTAGAGAACATACAAATTTTGTCACTACAGGCTTTATACCTAACCTTAAATAAAAGCGCTGAACGTGAAGGTATGGACGTGGACGTGATGTGAAACATTAACATGAACTTGTGACATTTGTATTATTAATATGTATACGGACACGACACGGGGTAATGAAATTTAATTAATAGCTAGCTATTTTTTGCCGATAAAATACTTGACGTCTAATTTGCTTGATGAAAATATTACTTTATTCTACTGTTTGTTATTCTTCTGTTGTGTGTGTATGTGTGTGTGTGTGTGTGTGTGTGTGTGTGTGTGTGTGTGTGTGTGTGTGTGTAGGTACTAAAAACACTGTGTATGTTGATTGTTGGCAAATGTGTCGTCCTTCCTTACTCCGTGTTTTGTTGTTGTTGATCTAACTTAATTTATAACCAAAGTTAATCAACAGCGCAACGTTCTTAATGTTGTTAGGTTAGGTTAGCTGTATGTTTTATCATGGGCGTTTTATCTCTGTTATACTTATACCTACCCGTTTCTTATAATATATAGTGGTTAGGTTAGGGGGGGGGGGGGGGGGGTTTTGCCCCACCATTCTTTACTAGAGGAGCTCCTCGTTGTTCAGGGGGGGTGAAAAGGTGATTTCGGAAATCTTTTACGTCGCGAATT
>JARJEB010024655.1:0-12329 GCA_030264535.1 Liometoxenus newtonarum
AATGTCTATACGGGCGTATTTTTTGTTTGACAGTTTTATGCAAATTAATTTTTTGACATTCAAGTAAAGTGCCCTTCTTTACCGACCGATTTTGCTCAATTTCACACCAGGTCGGAAGATGGCGGCTCCGATGCTGCGTACCAAGTTTCATTCCGATCAGTTGCTTGGTTTGGCAGGAATCTGTGTTACAGCCATACATACACACACACAAACGAACATCAGGCCAAAAACCATTTTTTCGGAATCAGGGGAGCGAGATTCGTGGAGATCCGCATTTTTGGGGTGAATCCAATACTTTCCTATACATACCTTCGGTAGTATCGGAAAGTAAAAAAATAAGTTCAACCTTCTCAAAACTAAACAACAACAAATTTTTAACTTGTTCAACCAAAATCCCAATAAGCGGTAACTCAATGAAATTTAAGAAAGGTGAAATTTTAAGTATAATTCATTTCAAAATAGAAAAATTCGTGAAAAATAAAAGAAAATAATGAGTTACCGCCCATCACGATGAAAAAACAATTAAAATTAAACTTATTTCGTGGCTTAATTCGTAATAGACCAGAATTCCCCTTATTACTAGGCAACCCAACATTCGTCTTGTTTCCTCTTAAAAAGAAAACTGCAATGAAATGAAAGTACTATTTTTCTGTCTTTCAGTTGCTATGATAATTTTCTCAAAAGTTTAGTCAGTTCCTAACGGTAGCCGTCCACGATGAGATTTTTGGTGAGATTTTAGTTTCGTGTCATTAAAAATTCAGCTAAAACAGGAGTTTTACAGTGCAAATAGTTGTGAGACACATTAGAGAAAACAAATTAATGCGTTCTCACATGTGCCTCACAAATATTTCCCCTGCAAACTCCTGTTGCAGCTGAATTCTTAATGACACGAAACTAAAATCTCATCAAAAATCTCATCGAGGACGCCTACCTTAAAGGTGGTAAGTTCAAACAAAACTATAAGAACTCATTCACTTGATGTTTGGAATGGCTTTAGAAGCATGCCATGATCTTCTCAAGGAAAACAGGTTATTTATGCCAATCGTCTAGTTGCATAAAAACATGCGAAAATCCAAATCCAATGGTTTGTACTTTGGATTGTCGCCAAGGATGTTTCTGCAAGGAACTCTTAGTGCTAGATAAAATTGGCAATCGATGTGTTGAAATCGAACACTGCACAAGTAATAATTTATAAACGCTGCTTTTTATATTCTTATATAAATCAAAATCTGTTCTCAGGACTAAAGAACAGAAAAGCAGAACTTTGCCGTGCCAACGAAGAATATAGGAAGTGCGGACACTGCGATTCTGCATGTAAGCAATGCCAGTAATTTATACGAGGAATTGTAGGGCTGCTTGTTACTACAAGAGAGGCTTTGTACAACATGAAGGAGCCTATATTGCTAAGTGCCCGACTAATTCGTAATTAATTGATTAGATAATCATCATAAAACAAAATATATTCGACTACCTAAATGTATTCGTATTTATACAAGTTCCCAAATTTTATTATGCAATGTATAATAACATATAACTTTAGTCAAATGTTATTAAAATAAAATGTACATTAATTTTTTGAAAAAGTATGAAATTTATTATTAAATTTTGTCTAAGGTAAACAATAATCTTATTCTATAAAAATACAATTACATATTAGTTGTTCCTAAAACGCACTTTGCAAACTTAATCGCTGGGTAACTGCATATTATAAGTTTCAATGTGAGCTTCTTATTTCTGTAGATCGATCATTTAAATTCGAAACCTATGGATACAATAAACAATAAACTAACAAGTCCAATTACATAAAAATATTTAAACTCAAAATCAAAATGGATGTTGTGCGATTATATGACTTCTTAATTCAGCCGGTATATTGAAACCTCTGCCACAAATACTGCAATTAAATTTGTAATCAATTGGCTTTGATGGTAATTTGTCATTTCTTCGCTTATGCATTTTGATGTGGGAAATAAGGGCATTCTGTTTCTGGAAATTCATTTTACAATAAGGGCATGTGGTACAACCCTTTTTAAGATGCAGCAATTCTGGATGCACTTTTTCCATGTGGGCTTGTAAATGATCAGTTCTTTGGAATATTTTAGAGCATGTCTTACACTGTGATACTTTGCCCCTCCTTACGGATCCAGCGGGATCCTGTTTGATATTATTTGCAATATGTGTCTTTTCATGCTCTTTGAGCTCAGTAGCACTGCTGAAATATGTATTACAAGAAGCACAACGTACGGAAGTTGTTTCTACACTACCATGTGAAGTACTAATATGCGCCTGTAGTTCTTGATGATGAGGAAAAAGATCACCACAAGTGATGCAAACATACGTTTTATTTTTGAACAAATCCTTTGGATTGATGTTCAGTTTTGGTGGATTCATATTTACTTTTGGAGATTCTTCATCTATACCAATTAGTGGCGGTGGCTTAGTTGGATTAATCATGTATTTTGATGGACGTTTATGCCAGCCTATATGTCCCCGCAGACTATCTACTGAATATAATTTCTTGCCGCAAATATTGCAGTCAAATTTACCAAGTGTAATTTCATGCTCTTGACGAATGTGTTTTTCTAAATCACTACTACTATTAAAAGAGGCCTTACAGTATTTACAAGACACACTCTCTGTGATTTTCTTAACATGTGTTTGTTTATGTTTAAGCCAGTCTGCTTGTGTTGTGCATGTAACTTTGCATATGCTGCAGCAGTAACGACTTTTCGGAGGACTTATAAAAATACCGTGCACTCTCATGTGTTGCCTATAATTACTTTTTGTCGCAAATACCTTGAAACATTTTTTGCAAGTGTAGTAGTCGGTGTCATCGGGACGAGCTGGACTATTACTATTGGACGATACAGATGTAGACTGCGGGTGCATCTTCATATGTAGGAGCCAAGCATTAATGTCGCGAATAGTTTCTCCACAAACGTCGCATATTTTGGGGAAATTATTAACTTCGTCTCTGTGTATAATTGCCTCGGGGTGTTGCTTAGCTAAATGAACATTAAGACCTCTCCTGGTAGCGAACAAGCGTTTGCATAATTTGCACTGCATTTTCAAATCTTTCACATCTTGTTGCTCAACTGATTCCAGACTGGGCATATCTTCAACATGTGCTTGCATGTGCTGATTCAATTCTTCTTCAGTTTGGAAGCTGTGATTGCATATGTCACATGAACGTGAGTTACTTCGGTACTTCAACGTTGCAGGATCGCGAGTCAACGAGATTTTCAAATGAATACTACGATGCTTATCCAATTCTTCAAAAGTTTTGTATTTAGTCCGGCACTCAACACATGGGAACGAATGATGAGATTCAAGATGAGCTTGTAATTCAGCAACATTCGCGAACTTCTCTTTGCAGTCACCGCAACGCACGTTACCTCGCCGTTTCAAATCGTGAACTTGTTGTTTATGCCTTAACATATTAGAATGAGATCCAAAACTTTTCGAGCAAATATCACACTCTGCACTCTTACTTGAAATTGATGCACGTGTTTTTGATGAAGAACGTAAAGATGTTTGTTTAGCGGAGCTGCCATTATTATTAATACTAATATTATTATCATCGTCTGATCTCGGTCCGATGTAGCAATCGGCAGATACCCTTTTCGCAGTCTCGGCATCGTAAATGTGTTCAGATTGTAAATGTTTAATCATTACTTGGGATTTCGCGCATTTTAAATTGCATTCAACGCAAGCATAAAGCGTTTCAATTGGAAATTCGTATAATACAAATCCATTCTCGGTATTAAACTGGGGCCCTTCATCATCATCATGGAAAGTTGTACAATGTTCTTTAAAAGCTTCAACAGTATCGTATTTTTTATGGCAAATATCACAAGTGTACTTCACAAGGCAAGTATTGTATACATGCTGCTTAAATGCGGTGGCATTATTAAAGTCTTTGCCACACGAACAATGTAAATTTAACTCCAGCACGTGTCGCTCAGCATGCTTGCAATATTCTTCATATATTCGATAATGATTACCACAAGGCTCGCATGTAAACATTTGATACGAACGGTGCTTGTTTACATCCCGTTCTACTGCATTAAAAATTTGATATAAACCCTCAAATTCCTTTTTTTTGCATTCTTTTGACTTATGTTTATGATAAGCAGAGGGGCCATTCAAAGTTGAAATGCAGGCAAGGCACGAATATGGCGGTAAATATGTTGAATTGTGCCTTTTCACATGGGCAAGCAATGATTTGCGAGATACCAATTTCTCATTGTGACAAGAGCACCTAAGCGATTGAAATTGTGAGTAAATCAAAATGTGCTTTTTGGTATATTGCAATTCCGCCTTTGTCATAGGTTCCAGATTAACACTGCTTGTAATTTTGGATTGCAACTGTAAACCTGCAGCAAAATCAATTTTCTCTCTTTGACCTTCAATAATTTGCTCAGCACCTGCAGGTTCTACTTGTTCGTTATCATTTGTATCAACTGATTGGGATTCGTCCATATAGTCTTCATTCGCAACACTCGATTCAATATTATTAGGCAATTCGACGGCTGTAGGTAAATTGGGAGAGAGCAACGGTGGAAGATCATCTTCTCTACAATCAACAGTAATATCCAAGGGTGGTTGCAGTACTTCCACCTTTACAGAAATCTCCTACAAAAAGAATGTGAAACATGAGTAAATGAATAAAGAAATGAGTTAGAAAGAATAAACAATCAAATGCTTACTTCATCATTTGAGACAAATACAACGTCATCATCGTCTTGATCTGGGGGTTCATCTTTGATTTGTATACTCTGCAACAGAAGAAAAAATAATGATTAATGTATCCCAATAATTTATTAATTATCTTATTATCAACTTAATATGAGCCTTTAATAGAGTCAAAGTAATTAGTGGTTGTTAGAAATCTCTTCAAATACTTTCTCATTAGAGGGTTAAATGACATTTTATTGTTTTTAATTACGATGTATTTGAACCACTGAACACTTTGAATCAAATGTCAAGTCTTCGAAAACTCCTCTATAATGGACCCACTTACTTCGTTTAGTAGTAACTCATCGAAGTTATGAAGCCTTTTGGTAAGTTTCTGCTGATTTGCTAGGCAATTAGTTTTGAAATTATCAAAATTGTTGATCAATAAAAAGCATTTATCACAAAGATTAGTGGAGATTCTATCAGACGATGTAATCTGAAACAAAAAAGAGCAAAAATTAATATTAGAGGTTAAATTGTTCTAATGGTATCGGATCCTTTGAATCAAGATTATATCGATAAATCAATACCTTTATTATTAAATAAAAAAAATTGTAAAATCACAAACATTTTAAGCGTATCTTTTAGTAATTTCACGTTAATTACCTAACTATAAAAAAAGATCCCCGTCTGCCTCACATCTATCTCAATTCATCTACAAGCATCTACAAGTATTCTTTGATGAGATCAGTTATCCATTTACTCACTTTAGAAAGAAACTGAAGTTCAATCTCCTCAACATTAACTTCGACCTGTTCTTCGACGCTAACTTCGTTTAAGCATAGAATACTGAATAGACCTAACCTATAGGTATATGGCGCCCTTTCACCAAACAACGACAAAACGGCATTCAATTTACTTAATACACGTACCTTTATTCCAGTCACAGAATAAATCTTTTCTACAATTCCACAAGATTCATTTCTCGAAGAGTAGATGTTGCTCAAGGTACTTGTTTTCTCCACCAAGCAAAGCCTGCAGCATGAATTGAAGTTGGGAAACACTGCTAGATTCATTTTCTCTACTAGCTGATGTTGTCGATTATGTGAATAATGCTTGCGTAAACCTCGACTTAATGTGGAATTCACATAAAGTTAGTCACAGAGTTTATATTATGACACTACACCTTGTAAAATATTTCAGGAAGTTTGTACCAGATCAGCTTTTATAGAATGATGCCGTTGCGATCACATAACATACTAGGCTTGCCGTCTATGCTTGCCGTTATGAGTATGCCAATGGTAAGGTAAATGATCTGGCACACTACACAGCACAGTACGCTCGCTACACTTTGGTCGCTTCAGTTGCTTGGGTACGCGGTACGCAAGCAATCGACATCTTACCCCCACTTGCGAGCACACTACTTCACAGTCACGCGGTCAGACTGGCAACTTGCTAAACAGGCACTCTGCTGGGTGGGTTTGCAAATGTTGCTGTTGATTCTGGTTAATTGGTTAATTCCCCTTCAACGGGGAAATGAGGGAACTGGTATGAGACAAACTGAAATTACTCAGAACTAGGGTCAAAGCCTCATAGTGGTTGCCCAAGCATGTCAAACCATCAGGGCGTCAACGATAGGCTTGTATCCAAATATGTATCTGAATAGTGCCAACGTCAACCGACCTACCACGGTTGCCACTAGAATGAGATTATCTGGCACTGGCAACGTTCATTAAAAGGTACGCGGAATGTTATAGGTTCACAACATGGGATCCATTATTGTAGAGACAGTTACACATTAATGGGATGGTGACAGCACTAACTAGTGACCTGCAGTGGTCAACATTGATATTACCTTGTTCTAGCAAATGTGGTCTAGTGTTTATAGTATCTATTCTTCCCACTGATGTGTTCCACTGGATCTTTCCTTTCGTTTAACTTCAATAAGAATGGATGTGCATTAAATTGCTTCATGCGTGCCCCTTAACTTCAGAACTTTTTAAGGTGCAATTTTAATATACTTCACAGGCAAGTTCAATTCAAGTTCCCGTCTTATGATTAAAATGTGACATTACACATAAATCCCCCTTTCATTCAAATCAGGAAAGTGTGGTTAACTAGTTGACTAGTTTTGAAAGGTAATTTCTTCAAACGTATAATTTTGATGAAGGGTACAATTACAACCACTGGACCACCAATATAAAATCCGGGGAGCATAGTTTTCAACGGTGTCAGACTGCAAGTACCCAGTATGAGAGTTTTTCTCGAAATTCTGCCGATTGCGGGAAACTGAACAATTCAATCAAAGATTTCTTAATATTTCCTAGGTCTAACGAGGATGTTTTGTTTGACGGTGGCGCATTAATTAATTGTCATATGAGAAATATCAATCAATGTAAGACTGATACTCAAACACTGATAGGTACTCAAACAATTATCAACACCTAGGCTGCTGCGCCAAATCTCCGAATTTCATCTGCGTTCCATTACGTAGGTACATATTTTAGGTACACCATTTTGAGGTTTCGAACAGCAGGGTGATCTCTCTTCATCACACCTTCAACCGGTCAACCTTCCATTGTCCATACTCCATATTAATATTATTATGAAAAGCCGAATAGAATCGTCGCCTTCCTGTTAGGTTGTTCCAAGCCTGCCGAGTGATTCGTCTGTGGGCCATTAAGTTTCAAATTTTTAGTGTATACCTACCTATCAGGCTTTCAAGCAGGCTGTCAGTAATTCTTGAAGACCCTTTAAAAATGTAGACTAGTTGGCGAGGTTAACAGTAGATACAAAATGTTCCAATGAAATATGTACAGAATTTATTTGTTAAGTAGATTCAGTAATATAAATATTGGGGTTCTATTTGATAAAATCAAATTACGAGTCTTCGCAGTTTTGATTAAATTTATGCGGCCACAGCGCAAGAACTGATAAACAAATAAGAATGAGAGACTCCTAGCTATAAAATCGTTGGTCAGTGGTTAACAGAACTATGGTGCCCTATTAACCCTCAAAGAAAAAATGAGCTGATCCATTTAAAATAACAAAGTTGCTATCGATTTCCGGTATAAGTGCAAGTGTAATCAACTTCAAAATATTTCACATAGAAAGATCCCAAATCATTAGAATTGTCAAGGTATCCCTGTTTAGGCACTACGACATCTCTATCTCAATGCGAAGTTTGAAAACTTTTAATGGTTTTACATATGATACTTGCAAACGTGTGGCAGGTTTTACTTGAAAAGGCTTGGAACAACGTGACCATTTATGAAAACCTCAGAAGAATTGGCTCACTTCAATGAACGAGCTTTATTTTTAATAGACTGTATGATGACCGAGATGAGCACATGATTTCAAAGTAAGTATTTGTTTTCAAACTTCAACCAGAAAATAAAACGGAACTGTCATTCGGAAACTATCCTCTCTTTTTAACTAAGATTTCGTATGTAATTATAGATCCGGTCAAAAGAAAACGAAAATTATCATAGAAAAATGTCCGGAAGGTCCTGGTTTGTCCTCACGAGGACAAGGAAGACTTGTTTATGTAAATCCGACAACGTTGCTCCAATGTTTTTGAATTTGCCACCATAACGTAGCTACATACTCAATGAACTATATACGAAATGGAAAGGCCCTGCCCGTGTGCGCGGTGCACTAAATTTGTGTCCGAGGCAACAGAGTGAGAGTCCGATGATTGGTGGTAACTTCGCAGTTTCTCACGCAGGCCGAATGACAGGGAGAGGAAAATATTGTTGGTTAAGCTCTCCTTCTCTTACTCGTTGAATGAATGTTCAATAACGTGTTGCCTAAAAACGAATTTGCCTCACTTTCACCCATTGCGGGTCCATTCCAGTTACATGATATACAGAGCGATTATTTTATCGCGGAACATAGCATGTACTATGTGCCTATGTTCCACTGTAAAATAAACGAATTTAAGGCAGTGCGGATTTGTATTGCTAAAGCCACACCGATGGACGGTGAGAGAGTGGGGATGTGGGAAGGACGACGACACACCACGATGACAAGTCAGTGTCAGTTCACAATCAATAGTCAGTTGCATCACTAACCCTCGAGAAAGAAATTAATTTCTTTAATTCATTTATAATTGATTTACAATAAATGTTCAAAAAGTGAATCTTTGAGGTATTTCATTACATGCAGTAAGAATTCTTTCTTTTAAGTCATCACCAAACAGAAGTTTGGTGTAATATCGCTATAAATTTTGGATTTTAGGTATCCCCAAAGAAAGAACTGATTTGATGCAAAATCAGGCGAGCGAGCTGGCCAATGGATGGGGCCAAATCGGCCAATCCATCGATTCTCGTGCATTGTTCAAGAACGTAGTAGTGTGCCAAACGTATGAACTATTCTTTGTATTGTACTGACGGAAGGTATTGGCCTTTCAGGATATTTAATGGAAAATAAATTGCGAACAGGCTACATTTTTATTATTTCTACCTTTTCTTCGGCTGTGTACATGAATGATGAACAATTTGTGAACCATTAATTCAAATTGTGTCAAGGAATAAAATTGACAACTAACACTATCTGCATGTTCATACAAATTACTTTGATCGTGCATCGCCACTGCCCACATCCCCACTCCCATCCCGTCGGTGTGTCGCTCGCAATACAAATCCGCACTGCCATGAGATTGACTCGTTTATTTTACCGTGGAACATAGACACATAGTACATGCTATGTTCCGCGATAAAATAATCGCACGGTATGTATATAGTTCAACAATGTATATACCTCAAACAAATCTGACATGATTCAAATCAAGCTACTAAAAATATACAATGATGCCAAACGTACTTTTTAGAAAAAAAAAAGTAATTTTCTTACAAAAGAAAATCTAGTTTTTTTGGTTTAAAAAATAAGAAACGGAAATCAGCGTTACAACTTTCTTCGGTAAACTAAAAGATATTAACTACGAAAAGAAAAAAATCGATTTTATGATAGGTAGCAAAACTCAAACTTCAAGGACGTCGTGAAGACAGGAACTTCCGGACATTTTTGTATTAAGATTTTCGTTTTCTTTTGATCCGGTCTACAAAGTTACCTGTCGATTAACCGCCAATTTCAGAACACCCTGTATACGTATATAGCCATAGTTATTATGTCACAACAATGGTCGCATTCAGGGAACTGGAGGAGCGCGTTCCGATTTAGCGGACGTGGTTGAGGATAAGTAAATTCACTCTCCATTCATGAACGGTCAGGGCGTAAAACATGTCGTTCAAAATTTTTAAAAAGGTAGAAAATTCTTTTGAATATTCATCGGAAAACTCACACGTTGATTAAATAAATGAAATAAACTCGTAATTCGCTAACTGGAAATCTAACAAAATTTAAATTATACCATGTTCTTACCAGTTTTCAGCGGCTTATAGGTTATAGCTACTGCGCAAGAAGAGCGACTTTCAACCCAGTCTCGAGTGGGATGAAATTTTATCGTCCGGACGTTAAATCTGAACGCCTGGGCGACGCCCGGGTGCGCTCCGGCGCTAAATCGGAACTACCCCCCGCGGCTGCAGCGCTGTAATTAAAAAATCTGCTTCTGTAAAGCGCGTGATTAAAGCAATGCAGCGAAAAATATATACGCTTCATCAACGGCGGATTGCTGCAGCAAAGCGCTGTAAAGCAACGTTTTACGGACTTTGAGTGATTTTTATATTGCAGCACTCCAAGCGCTGTAGTTCCCTGAATGCGCACATTGTCACAAACGTTTTCAACGTAACATTGGGCTCGTGCTGCTGAGAGCTGCTGAACGACAATGGACTCATTCGTAGTAGCGGTCAATTGCGGTTCGGTGATTTTACGAATGCGTTTTTACGAAAGCGGGTACGAAATGGTACGAAAGAAGGCGAAACCCCTGTATAACATCTGACCTTAACGCTAAACTATTTATTTTCGATTCTGTTATTCTGATTTAAAATTGGTTTCTGTTTCAGGTTTCGTTCTGTACTTTAGTTTCCTTCTCGGTTTCCTTATTTTTCTTTTAGTGAAAGTTTTTAACACACCGCTACAAAAGTAGCCGAGATGGAGCGGATTTCAAAGTAGCTAGAAAACATGGCCGACCGCTCATAGCAGCTACCAATCTAGCGGAGATGTAGCGCACGTATTCGTAAAAAAAATCCATCGCAGTTGGCCAACAGCACTTCTTACGAATGCGCCCATTAGTCAAGATCCTTTTACAGAAAAATCTCATTTAATTCTCATTAGGCGCATTTCTTTGTGTTTAATTTTTTGCACGCGTTAAAGGTAAAGCTGTTTCTTTGTACCATTTGACGCTAAAGAGTTCAACTTTTCTAACCCTCATCAGAGACAGTTAGAAAAGTTAAAGCATGCGCAGTTGTGACTTTACCTCTGAATAGAATGCGTCGAGTTTCACCGCCTGATTTCACGCGTTTAAATTTGAGATTACCATTTCTGCTTTTCATTTTGTGCAAGAAAAAAATCGATTTTTCCGATCTAAGTAGAAGTTGCTGAATACTGAAGGGCAAATTTATATGTTTGACTTAAAAAGTAAGTACTTAAAGTTCTGAAGACGATCACGTGCACCATCAGTTTCACGAACCATTTCTCACGAAAATTATATTTCGGCAACATGGCAAGCTATGCAGAACTCTCTGCTGAACTAGAGCAAAGTTCAAAAAAGATACATTAATCGAATTTATAATAAACAAAAGTGTTCCAAGTGGAATAACAATAAGTCCGGAACTCCGGGAAATAATAGTTTCAAGTAGTGACGGTGAAAATACAAATTCTTCTTGTGATGTACCGAATGTAAACATACATAACCTCACAAAAATGAATTCGTCGTTACAAACACAGTTAAACAAAGTACAAACGGAGTTAAACTTAGTTAGAAGTGAGCTCAAAGTATAGAATACGCAATTAAACTGCTCAGAAAAATTAATGACAAAATTAGAATCAACCATAAATGACAAAGAACTAATAATAGATTTGTTGAAACAAAACAAAAAAATTCCAGCCACAGCAAAACCTCCCAACGTTGCCATTCTTACACAAAAACCAGACGACGGCCTATCAACGGTCGGAACTAGAAATACAGATAAAGCACATGAAACTAGTGAAAAATACACCTTGGGAAAGTTGCTCTAAACACAAAGAAAGAAGACATTATTGATTATATGTCAAACACTTTCGCTAGAAACGACCATGTCCATGTCCAGTGCGTGAAGGGGCAAGAAGCATGTCATTTAAGTACTTACTTGATGTGCTGTACAAGAGTGAAAATTGGCCGCCAAATGTAACGGTATCGCGTTATAGGCTTTTTCGGGACACAAAAACCGAAATATTTGGAAACTAAATGTCTAAATAATAAAATCGACACCTTAAGCTATTTTTTGCCGAAAATAACTGCTCTATTGCAACAATAACCGAAAATTGGCAAACAAGCGAAATAAAAAATAAGATCGTTATTCAAGGCTACAATACAGCAAGCTGCTACACTCGTAACAGTGCTCTTCACGGAGGCGCGCTGATACTGGTGAGAAACGAAATAGAATCTGTAGAAATTGAAACAGTGAAGAACTTTTCCATCGATAAGCATGTGGAAATTGCCGCAGCCAAAGTACCGATGATGAAATTGGTCATACTTTCAATCTATCGTGCTC
>JARJEB010024658.1:0-13723 GCA_030264535.1 Liometoxenus newtonarum
CATGGCAGTGTGGACTTGTATTGCTAAAGCACACCGACAGACGGGCATAGAGTGGGGATGACAATGTATTGTACTGACGGAAGGTATTGGCCTTACAGGATATTTTATGGAAAATAAATCGCAAACAATCCGCAGACTATTAATTCGTGCGTACATTTTTTTTTATTTCTACCTTTTCTTCGGTTGCGTACATGATTGATGAAGAATTTGTGAACAATCAATTCAAATTATGACAAGGAACAAAAATTAACAGCTGACTGTAACGGCATGATCATACAAATTACTTTGATCGTGCATCGCATCGCCGCTACCCTGTCGTTAGCAATACATGAGTTTGACTCTTTTATTTTACGATCGTTCATAGGAAAATAGCATATTCTATGTTCGACCATAAAATTATTGCACGGTATATAATCAGGATATGTTTGATGGTATTCTCTTTGTTATGTTTCGATTCGCGTTTTTAGACGCATAGGAACGTTTTACGTTGGTAATTTGGCATGAGACTTGAAACACGTATGAATGCACTGTTTTTTTTTTCAAGTAAATTACAATTTTGTGAGTCACTATGGTCACATAGACGCGTTCTGTGTACACACTTATTTCATTTCGTTCTGTTTGTTGTTCATCAAGAGCTGAACTTGTTTTGTTCAAAATGGATTTGCATTATTGTCAGAGTGTAGTATGCACAGGTCCCACCCACATTCTTAAAAGTTTTAACTTAAAACATACAGTATGAAGAGCACTAAGTGTGATGAAACATATTTAATAAGAAATTCCTTTTATTTTCAACTATTCATCGCAAATGTTCTTTTTTATTCACCTGGTAATGAAGCAAAAGAAGATAACATTTAAGTACGGCAAGGTGTTCGTCATTGCCATCTCAAAGATTCTAAAGAGCATATGCAAAAGTTTTATGGGTTTACGATTATGTGCGTATCTATAGATACGCAAAATAAGGCGATTTATTACATCCATTGAACAGCTGAATGCTAAACCTGTGTGTCTTGCCATTTTCGATTTTCAATTACAATTTCAATATTGTCTATTGTAAATCCACTTGGACAATAACAAGAAAACTTTTCAAACATAAATTGGCTCGTGGTTCGTCCTTGATAGATGAATTGTTAATGAGAGACTGTGACTGTTCCCAATTTGGTAGAACTTGAACGACTTTACGTCGTTTGGTTTAATTGGATGCTTTTGTGGTGTTGTGCTTTATGCAAATCAACCGCATCGTATGCTTATACAAAAACAAATAAATTGAAACTTTGTACCACTTTTTTTTGTGGTCGGCTTTGTTCATTTTTTTTATTATAAATATGCGCAACTTTTTTAGTCATTTTAATAATATATCGTCTTGTTGCAGTAGATGGCGGATCCCGATCCCGAGACGCTGCTAGAATGGCTGAGCAGTGGCCTTGGCGACGAAAGGGACATGCAGCTGATAGCCCTCGAACAACTGTGCATGTTGTTACTTATGTCAGATAACGTAGATCGATGTTTTGAAAGGTATGTGTGTTGATAGAGATAGCAACGTCATTGTTTTATCGATTCAGCATAATGTCTCAATTGTCGTCAACTGCAGGCTAATAAAGAAAAAAACAAATCTATATTGTCTTTTGTATGGTTACAGTTGCCCTCCGCGAACATTCCTGCCAGCGTTATGTCGAATTTTCTTGGACGAACAGGCACCCGAAAACGTTCTAGAGGTGACTGCACGTGCCATCACTTACTACTTGGACGTGTCTGCCGAATGTACACGACGCATCGTCTCAATGGATGGTGCCGTTAAAGCCATCTGCAATAGACTTACCGTTTGCGAATTGTCATCGCGTACCAGCAAGGATTTGGCTGAACAATGCGTTAAAGTATTGGAATTGATCTGCACCAGGGAGGCTGGTAGTGTTTTCGAGGCAAATGGATTAAGTAATATTCTACCATTCATTCGTGATAACGGTAAAGATGATTCATGATTATGTTGTTCTCGTCGTTTCATTTGAAATTTTTCTTCTTATCAGGCAATCGAGTTCACAAAGATACATTGCATTCAGCAATGGCGGTTGTATCACGATTATGTACAAAAATGGAACCAGCTGATGTTCAGTTGCCGTCTTGCGTGCAGGCATTGAGCACGTTATTAAGACACGAAGATGCTCTAGTCGCTGATGGTGCATTAAGATGTTTCGCATCTGTAGCTGATAGATTCACACGTCGTGGTGTCGATCCAGCACCATTAGCTCAGCACGGTACGAAGTCAACTTCCAACTTGTAAATAAAAATCATAGTAACGTGTCTAATCGTTTTTTTTTTGTGCTCTTATAGGTTTGGTATGTGAATTACTTCATAGATTATCAAACGCTGCAGGACCAGCCGTTGCCACAGGTAGTCAGGGAACACCAGGAAAAGCTTCAACGACAACCACTGCATCCGCAACCGTTCCGGATCCGAAAGCAACAGCCGCGTCTGTTTCAACCATCATTAGTTTACTATCAACTTTGTGCCGTGGTTCTCCCACTATAACACACGTAATTCTGGATCTGATTTTCACATTTTGTTTGTAGATTGCTAACTGAAAATTCGTTTTGCAGGATTTATTACGGTCAGAATTACCCGATGCTATTGAGAAATCTCTAAAGGGAGATGAACGTTGTGCTCTTGATTCGATGCGCTTGGTCGATTTACTATTGGTTCTCTTGTTTGAAGGACGTCGTGCTTTAGGGAAGGCAGGACCTTCATCTAGCACCGGACAACTGATGCCACGCATTCGCCGAATGGATTCGGCAGCTGAGAAATCACACAGACAATTAATCGATTGCATCCGATCCAAAGATACGGATGCATTGATTGAAGCAATTGAAAACGGTGGGGTCGAAGTCAATTTCATGGATGACGTCGGTCAGACATTGCTCAACTGGGCGTCGGCTTTCGGTACTCAAGAAATGGTTGAGTATCTCTGCGAAAAAGGTGCCGACGTGAATAAGGGTCAACGAAGTTCCTCTCTACATTACGCCGCTTGTTTCGGACGGCCGGCGATTGCCAAAGTTTTATTACGTTACGGTGCTAATCCAGATTTACGCGACGAAGATGGTAAGACGCCATTGGACAAGGCTAGGGAACGCATTGATGAAGGTCATCGTGAAGTTGCTGCGATACTGCAATCGCCTGGCGAGTGGATGATACCGCTCGATAAGGACAAACAGCGCAAAGCGGATCAGGAAGGTGAAGAAAGTGTTGAGCCGCGTGGTGATCCTGAAATGGCGCCAATCTATCTGAGTCGTCTCCTGCCGGTGTTCTGTTCAACTTTCCAGGCTACAATGCTGCCATCAGTGAGAAGGGCCAGTTTAGGTTTAATTAAGAAAATGATACATTACATTCAACCGTCGTTGTTAGAAGAATTATGTCATCCGGAAGCAAGCACTCATCATTTTGGCACGCAACTAGTCGAAGTAATTGGTGTTGTCTTGGATAATGAGGTACGGAATTTTCTTTACCTAATTTTACCCATACTAATAATAATAATTGACTTCTAAAACCATGTCGTGTCGCTTAACATTTGCAATTTCTAACAAACAATAAAAAAGAAAGGAAGTTGATAACGTAGATTTATTAATAGCTTTAGTTGAAACGAAACAAGAGCAAAATAAGTTAAAACTTAAAGCATCGGTGTTCCAGATAGTGTATAGCTGGCCGAGCATACGATGTTCCCCTTTAGGGGTTTTGGTACGACATGTGAGAGCTTCTTTGGTTAATGACAAGCACATTATACAGTCACAACCCATGGTTAGTTGGTCCCACTGTTTCCCAAATGGTCAGGCTTACAGGCAACACTCAATTAACTTTCTATTTCCAATAATATTAACAAATAACTCTTTGTAGTTGTACTTAATTTGAATTGCTATCAGTATTAGTTGCTTTATTTTGATAGAGTGTTCCATAAAAACGAAGAAAGCTCCATTTACAAATACAGTGTGTCCATCGTTGTTTTTTTTACATCTCCTGGATGTGTATTAAGCCATTCTTTATCGTTTTTGTGGAATACCCAGTATACTAATATATATAACAAACCAGAGGATGTGTCTGTATAAGTTGTGTATTTCTATATTTATTTTGGCAAAATAGAAATCGTTTTTAACTTGGAAATTTTGGTTTAATTCTTGATTTTGTGACTTTAGGAAGACGAGGATGGTCACCTAGTTGTTTTGGGCATCATTCAAGACCTAATGTATAAGGCTCAAGACATATTTCTTGATCACTTTGCACGCTTGGGTATTTTTTCGAAGGTTCAAGCCTTGGCAGGATCGCCGGAACCAACTGGTAGTGCCGAGGAGTCTGAAGCAACCTCCGAACAAGGTAGTACTTTGTCAAAAGTATTTACAAATCCTACCTATTTTATAGCAAATAATGTTATATTAGAAACTATGGAAACAGCAGCTCAAGTTGAAGATGCTAAAGAGGTCTTGGCTGGTAAAGCGTACAACTGGAGAGATTGGTGTATATGCAGAGGACGTGATTGTTTATACATTTGGTCGGATGCTGCGGCATTGGAGTTATCGAATGGCTCCAATGGTTGGTTCCGATTCATTTTAGATGGGAAATTAGCTACGATGTATTCGAGCGGATCACCTGAAGGCGGGGCTGATACTTCTGGTGAGTTCATATTTATTTACACTGCAAACAAAGTCTAATGCATGCGGTACAATATCATCCATTGGATTAAGTCATTAAATCGTTAATTACATGCATTGAACACATCCCTGAACGATATTTACTTTTGTAATAATGATGTAGTCCCATTTTAGTATAAAAGACCATTAGTTTGCTTTCTAATTATAAGCATGATTTATAAGTTTTTGAAACCGAGAGGGAGTTCTGATGCTCATTGTTGAATTATTCCCTCTGTATTTGTATGTATTGAAAGACAGCTAATGATTTTTTGATTTGCATTTCTCATCATTGTGTTATAACACAAGTGATTGTTGTTTTTGTTTCTCCGATAGGCAAGGGTCGAGCAGCCGATTCCCATGCTACCGAAGGTAAGGGCTTTCATTTTTATTTAGAGCTTAATATTTGAGCTTACATATTAATTATTCTTTCGTATCAACAAAACAACCAAGTCATCAATCAATTATAATGAAACTTCAGTTCTGTAAAAAAAACTGTTGTTTTACAAATCGAAGTTATTAAAAAAAAGTTACGAAGAAATGAGCCAACGATTAAACTTTTGTTAGAAAACATTTTGATTGACATTATGTGTATGTTCTGTTTGTATAGAAAATCGAGGCGAATTTCTGGAAAAGTTGCAGCGTGCAAGAGCTGCCGTTAAGAACACATCAAATTCACAACCTATTCTCTCAAAGCCGGGTCCCACCCGTCTTGTTGTCGGCAATTGGTCATTAACATCACGCAAAGATGCCGAATTGCATATTCACAATTCGGATGGACAACAGCAAGCTACCATTCTCAGAGAGGATTTACCTGGTTTCATATTCGAATCAAATCGGGGAACAAAACACTCATTCACTGCAGAAACAAGTTTAGGTATGTTAATCTGGTTTTTTTAAACCTTATTTTTTGCAACTTGTTTGGTTTTCTTATTGTATAGGTCCTGAATTCTCCGCTGGCTGGACAAGCAAACGCGGCAAAAGGCTTCGCTCGAAAATTGAAGCTACTAAGCAAAAAGTTAAAAATCTGGCTCAAAGTCTCTACGAGCAATATTTTAAAGCAGCGCAAGCTCAACCGCGCGGTGTCGTCGCTAAACTTGGAAACATTGTTGCCCACATCGAACGCGCCTGCCAAAAGCAATGCACTTACGGAAACAATCGAGACGGTGGTAATTCTTGGCGAGAAATCCTTCGGAATGCCCTCGATGAACTCACACAAATTCTGAAAGAAGACGGAGTCGTTAGTGCATATGAACTTCATAGTTCTGGCCTGGTGCAAGCACTTTTATCACTTTTATCAACGAGTTATTGGGATCAAGGTTTAAAGTCATCAAGGAGTAACAAATATCAAAAGCAACGCGTGCAAGTATTTAAGAAATGCTTTGAAGAACAAATCAACGAAGGTCAAAATTCAATATTGATTTTGGTGCATAAACTCATTTCAGTTCTTGAGAGTATTGAGAAGTTACCAGTATACGTGTATGATGCACCTCATACTGGGTATGGTTTACAGATATTAACGCGTCGATTGAGGTTCCGTTTGGAAAAGGCGCCCGGCGATAGCACTCTGATTGATCGCACAGGTAGAGGTCTCAAGATGGAACCGTTGAGTACAGTAGCACAATTAGAACGCTATCTACTAAAAATGGTGGCTAAACAGTGGTATGACTTCGAACGGACTACATTTCAATTCTTGAAGAAAGTGAAAGATCCGAAATATCAAACATTTAAGCATTCGCATGACTTTGATGAGAACGGCATGATCTTTTTTATTGGTACTAATGGAAGAACCAGCTCGGAATGGGTGAACCCCGCACAGTACGGGCTTGTCGTTGTTACAAGTTCGGACGGTCGGAATTTGCCGTATGGCCGCGTTGAGGATATTTTGTCCAGGGACACGTCCGCATTGAATTGTCACACCAACGACGATAAGAAATCGTGGTTCAGTATTGATTTGGGATTATACGTTATACCATCGAGTTATACATTGCGTCATGCTCGCGGTTATGGTAGATCTGCATTGAGAAATTGGTTATTCCAAATGTCACGGGACGGCATCACATGGACAACACTCTCAACCCACACTGAGGACACAATGTTAAACGAACCGGGTTCCACATGGACTTGGTCTATAACTGTACCTGCCGATGAATATCAAGGATGGCGACATATTAGGATACAACAAGGTGGAAAGAATGCGTCGGGTCAAACCCATTATCTCTCATTATCCGGCTTTGAATTGTATGGACAGGTCTGCGGGGTGTGTGAAGATCTAGGCAAAGCTGCAAAAGAAGCAGATGCACATATGAAGAAACAACGAAAAATATTGAAGACACAAATGTTGAAACACATTACAGTTGGTGCAAGAGTTATTCGCGGCATGGATTGGAAATGGCGTGATCAGGATGGGACGCCTCAAGGAGAAGGAACGGTTACGGGAGAAATACACAGTGGCTGGATAGATGTGACTTGGGATCATGGTGGATCAAATTCCTATCGAATGGGTGCTGAAGGTAAATATGACTTGCGCTTGTCGAATAATTACGAAGCCGAAATTCTAGCGCAAAATAAAATTGGAGGAAAGAAAGATGCGAAAGATAAGCAAAGTGTACTGACTAGTCGGAAGAGCAGCTCCACGCCCAGTTTACCTGAAGCTACCGATGTCAAGTCAGTGGCGTCTACTGAACAAGCAGCCTCCGCTGATAATTTAGCTGCGAAACAAGCTGCTGAGACGATCGCTGAAAGTGTACTTTCCGTTGCACGTGCTGAAGCTAAAGCTATTGTTTCGGTGACATCGGAAAGTCAAGCAGCTAGCAACAATTCCGAGTTATCTGTTGTAGTTCATCCGTTACGAGATCCGCATCATGATCTTTCAGCTATAAACAATTCAGTTTCCAGTGATTTAGCAACAATTGTAGAAAGTTTAGCACTGTCAGATTCTAAGCCTAGTAATGTACCTAAAAAGTTTAGTTGTTCCGATGAATCGTCATCGGCTGATTCGAAAACACAAGTCACAGCGAATTCTAGTAATCTGAACAAAGCGCGGTCAAAGACGAGTCAAGTTGTTGCAGCAACAGCGCAAAGCTTCGTTGAAGCATTAGATAAGATTCGTGAGGGTACGGATATATTCAGAAACAATACGAATAATTTCCTTTCGGGTGAATTGCTTAATTTAGGCGTTGGCAGTGCGCAAAATCCAAGTGCAATAACAGCAGTTCAAGCGAATCCAGGTGTTAAGATTGCAGTCGATCCGGAGGGAACGAAACGAAAATCCGAGGAACCTTCGGAAGAATCATTAGTCACAAGTTCGAACAACGCTAGAAATACTTCAAACTGTCCTATTGTTGTAACAAATCCGATGAGTGTTAGTGTACCTAATTTAACCACCGATGCTGGTAATCAAATTGAGCCATCATCGACTGCCAGCCTATTGGAAACTTTTGCGGCTTTGGCGCGTCGTAGAACCCTAGGTTCCGTATCAACCACTTCAAATTCCAATGCTAACCCAAACAATGCCACTGGTGGTATTACGACGAATGCTCAGAACAACGCAAATGCTAATTCAATTTATCCACGAGGACCTAACTCTGTTACTAGTTTAGTTCGTTTGGCTTTATCGAGTAATTTCCCTGGTGGTTTACTGAGCACGGCTCAAAGTTATCCAAGCTTATCTACGAGTAATAATCCACAACCATGCGGTATTCCTACAACAACGGCAGCTGCACAAGGACTTAGTCAAGCACTAACAATGAGCTTGACTTCAACTAGTAGTGATAGTGAACAAGTATCATTAGAAGACTTTCTCGAATCATGTAAGGCACCAACTCTCTTAGCTGAATTAGACGATGATGAAGATATGGCCGAAGATGATGAGAATGACGACGAAGAAAATGAAGATGACGCTGACTATGAGGAAGTTATGGTTTCAAGGAATTTACTTGCGTTCATGGAAGAAGAGGCTGGCTATGAATCGCGTCCAAGTAAACGGCGGTCGTGGGACGATGAATTTGTGCTAAAACGACAATTCTCAGCTCTCATACCAGCCTTCGATCCACGTCCAGGTCGAACCAACGTCAATCAAACCACAGATCTCGAAGTACCAGCCCCTGGACAAGCGGAGAGCGGTGCTATTACCGAATTTGATTTGTTACCACAACCTAGACTGCAATTAGTTTTGCGAGGACCGAATCTACCCGGTATACCTGATGTTGAAGTTGAACTGAATGATTCTACTTGGACGATATTTAAGGCTGTGCAAGAATTGGTGCAACTAACCGAGTTGGGGTCGAGGCAAGAGAAGTTGAGACGGATTTGGGAGCCAACTTATGTGTAAGTAGTACTTTTTATCGTAATTTAACAAAATATTAAATATTCGATGCTGGGTCACGTGACTAGTAACGCGACAGTTCTGACTTGGTTGATTTCTCATCGGTGCTGTCGACATCTCCACCGTAGCTCGCCGGAGGATATTTTTCTAGTCAGAATCGTATATTAAATTAAAATATGCCTCTTATAATAGTTATTTTTGATATTATATGCGCACCGAATGAATTAAAAATCTAGTTTAATTCAGTTGTTAGCCCATTAACCCATTACCTTCGCACATACACTAGTCAAATTACATTGCTTAAAATATTAAATGTTTCAGGATTGTTTATAAAGAAGTTAAGGAAGATGGATCGTCAGAAGAAGAAGGTCGTACGACTCCGGTTGTTACGTTATATTCACGCAGTGGAAGTAGTTCAGTAGCTGGTACAACTCTATCACCTAGCACTCCCATTCCGGGAACTCCCTCAGTATCCAGTTGTACAGTCGAGGATGTTTTACAATTGTTACGCCACTTGTTCGTTATTACAACTTCAAGTGAAAATATTGAAACGAATCACCACCACTTTGACAGAATGGAAATCACCGCTGAAGAATTCACCAGCAAGAAGATAACCAATAAATTATTGCAACAGATACAAGATCCACTGGTGCTTTCGAGCTCAAGTTTGCCGGTTTGGTGCGAAGAGCTGAATCATTCATGTCCGTTCTTGTTTCCATTTGAGACTCGTCAATTGTATTTCAATTGTACTGCGTTTGGTGCATCGAGAAGTATTGTTTGGCTGCAAACTCAGAGAGATGTTACCATTGAACGGCAAAGGGCACCCGGATTGTCGCCACGAAGGGATGATCCACATGAATTTAGAGTGGGAAGACTCAAACATGAACGGGTTAAAGTTCCAAGAGGTAAGTTATCTTCATCTTTTGATGAATATGTTTATAAATTGATTGGTATTTTGATGAATTAGGTGAATCCTTACTTGAATGGGGAATGCAAGTAATGAAACTGCATTGTGATCGTAAATCAATATTAGAAGTCGAATTTCAAGGCGAAGAAGGAACAGGTCTTGGCCCTACATTGGAATTTTACGCTTTGATTGCTGCCGAATTACAAAAGCGGGAACTGCGTATGTGGATTTGTGATGATGACCAAACATCCTCGGATGTTAGTGTCGACCTCGGCGAAGGCGCGAAACCACCTGGTTACTACGTACAGCGATCCGATGGTTTGTTCCCAGCTCCATTGCCACAAAACTCTTCTTTGTGTGATAAAGCTGTTAAGTACTTTTGGTTCTTGGGTGTCTTTCTGGCAAAAGTATTGCAAGATAATCGACTTGTTGATTTGCCATTGTCTCAAACGTTCTTGAAACTGATGTGCCACGGCGAAATACAAAACACTGTAAATGAACGCATAGGTTTTCCGACGTACACGAAACGTTCAGCAGATGACGACATAATGACATCTAGCTTAATATCCGAAGAAAGCGAAAAGGAATTGGAGTTAGATCCGCCCAAGATTAATTTCGAAGAGAAACGCGCATGGTACAGCGGAATACTCAATCATGACGATTTGATAAACATCGATACAATTAGAGCTAAATTTTTGAAACAAATACAAGACCTGATTAAACAGAAACAAATTATTATGCAAGATCATAATCTATCGGCCGAAACTAAAGCTCATCAAATACAAAATCTCTGTTTGAGTCATCCATCCGGTCCGGTAATGCTTGAAGATCTCGCATTAACGTTCACGTATTCACCTAGTTCGAGTGTGTTTGGATTTTCTTCGGTTGATTTGGTATCCAACGGAGCTGATATTGAAGTCAACATAGAAAATGTTGAAGATTATGTGGATCTCACTTTAGCATTTTGTTTTGATAAAGGAGTCAGTCGTCAACTTGAAGCGTTCCATAAAGGTTTCAACATGGTGTTTCCAATGGAAAAGTTATCTGCGTTTAATCCGGAAGAAATGCGTGTGATGTTATGTGGTGATCAGAATCCTCAGTGGACTCGAGATGATTTACTTAATTATACAGAACCTAAATTGGGTTACAATAAGGACAGGTAAATTGGATTTATATTCGAATTTTTCTTCATACGTTTTCTAAATAATTTTCTTCTTTCAGTCCTGGTTTCTTGCGCTTTGTAAACGTTTTATTGGATATGTCTCCAGAGGAAAGAAAGGCTTTCCTTCAATTTACAACCGGATGCAGTTCTCTGCCTCCTGGTGGTTTAGCCAATTTATATCCGCGTTTAACCGTAGTGAGAAAAGTTGATGCCGGTGAAGGGTCGTATCCATCAGTTAACACCTGTGTGCATTATTTGAAATTACCTGATTATCCCACCGAAGATATTTTAAGAGAAAGACTGCTTGCCGCCACTAAGGAAAAAGGTTTTCATTTAAATTAAATTTAATGCAAATTTATTAAATAATAATAATAATAAAAAAAAGAAGAAAACGAATCTATAGTGAATACACTTTAAGTATTTTCATGTAACTTATAATACAATACTATATATACATAAATGATAAATGAAAACAAATCTGTAAAATAAGACACAAATTTAGGTTTTTTTCTAATTCAAAGTAGATGCAATTTAACTAAATAACTTAATGGTTCTTTCTCTCGATAATATACATATATATGATACATTATACTGGATGTTCCAGCAGAACACTTAATACTAAGAGAATCAACAAAAGTTTAATCAACAAAATGGTTTTTAAATGCCTGCATTCTTGCAAGTCAAATTGACAAAATGTTTTTGATGCACGTGAGTGAAACTGTTTTAATTGGGTCTTTCACATTTTGTGTTTTACTGAAACATCCAAAAATAATCTAGACAAATTAATAAAGAAATAAGAAATGTATGTTCTTCACGTACATATCGAATATTGTGGAGGGAAATATTTTAACATGATGTCCAAATCACATGATCCCAGAAAGAATTTAAATTGATTAAAATATTTAAAATGTATTGATAATTAAATCAGCGTTAAACGCGCATTAATTATCACTCTCACTTTGTAGTCAGATAGATTATTTCGTTAAATAGGAATGACCAAATTGTGTTTTCATTTTTTAGTTTTTACGTTTTAAGTTGATTTATTTTTCAGTGATTTTTGTTATTCATAGAGATATGCGCTGATTGGATAGGAAATAATTAATAAATTAGTGAAAACCAATTACAATTATTTTATATATACATATATAATTTTGGGGTGAATTTTCTGTATGTTTTTTTGGGTATTTTGTGTTTAGATTCGAATTTGGATGCTTTACATACTTTTAAGTATATAAATTATGAGTAAATAAAGATAAATAAATAAAGAAATGAAAAGGTATATGTATATATTATATGTATGTACTTGATGTTAAGATATATAATGTTATAATAATAAATTTGCAAAAATTATTAGCAGCCGCACATAAAAATAGAAAAAATGAACTGTAATTGTAACCTGTGCTTAGCTTGGTTATCAAATGCTGCCCGATAATTATATTGTTTCCTAAAACATTAGTAAATTGCAGGTTTAATATTTCGAATGCAAACTGGGCGAAACACAACAAGAGTGACATATACTTTTTTTTCAATCGTTAGAAAAAACATCAAACCAACAGTGACCAATCGACAAGTCACGCGAATGACATGACGCCATGACACGAAGCAATCGATGAGAGATATGCTGAACTAGTACGCATGCGCACTGCGCACAATTATAGTGGAAAACGTTAGTAACTTTATTTTTCCCCTGATGTTAGCAATTTTATTGTTGTACTAGTATAATAATGAAAAATAATTGTACTAGTACAATAATGACTTCCTTCTATATGACCAACTTGGTTACATAATAAGCATATTGTTGTACGCTAGAAGAAAAAATATGTACTATCTATTTACATGTTACTAAGACCATCTATTGTTTGTAGTAGTTAATAGAAGTTATCGGAAGATGATCATAATAGATCGAAACCGGTCGTAACATACATTCCTATTCGAAATATTCGATTTTAATATTTTTAATCAATAATTCATGTTTTAAAATATGTTACCGCGGTGGTTGAGTGAGTAGAGTATTCAGGGAAAATGCTCGCTCGCCGCACGGGTATGGATTTAAATCCCATCCGGGCGAGAATACTTTCGATTTGTTGTTTAATAAAATTAAAGAATTGGACCTTCACGGCTCACGATGCACGCACGAGGTAGTAATAAACTGTTCTAGTGTTTGTTTGGCAAGTATTAGATAAGGTTGTCACACTTCTCCGTCTTTCGTGCCGTTTTATAAAATGCCATGAAAGAATTTAGTTATCCGATTTTAGAATCTCTGGAAAATTCAAATCCGTTTTATTGTTTCAATGAAAGGGCCCCTTCGCTTGCGCCCACCGTCGTGCACTTATACAGCCGTACGTTTTCGCTAGATATCCGTAATGGTCGGTACTTATTTATGTTAATTTCAAGATGCGAACAGTAAACAAAACCCATCCGCTGTCGCGTTCCTGAAACTCTTCACTTCTTCATTTAATTGTTCTTTGTGACTGTTCACCGTCACCGTCGGCATGTCCACTCATACTTTTGACTTTGGTGTACACCGTGAAAAGTTCAAAATTGAGTTTAACCGTTGACTGAATAATAGAAGAAGACTGGCAAGTATACGGACGTAAGTGAAGCTCCAATGTACCTAGACTCGGCAGAGTGCGCTCCCTGAAACCTACCTAGACTTTTTGAGT
>JARJEB010024662.1:0-12098 GCA_030264535.1 Liometoxenus newtonarum
CACAACGAGAGTGCGAACTCGAACGAAGGCAATTGAAACCTTGGCGGTGCAGAGGTGTTCCTTTTATCCGTCACAGTGGTCCGAATCAGTGGACGTCATCATGACGAAACGTGGAACATCCTAATTCGTGATTTCACTATTTTCGTGGTCGAATGGGGATGTTCCACGTTTCGTCATTATGACGTCACGGAGCTAATATGGACCACTGTGACGGATAAAAGGAACACCTCTACACTGCCAAGGCGCCAATTCCCTTAGTCCTTAGTTCAAGTTCGTACTCTCGTTGTGAATGCAAACGAAAAGAGGAACTCGAACGAATACAATTGGAGCCTTGGCGGTACAAAGGTGATTGATCCAATTGTACGGCATAGTGGTCCGGATCAGCTGTTCCATTAGAAGGTCAAATATGTCATCCGGGGGACATGACTACTTACCCGTTATACATCCAATAACAACAGCAGCTTCGTAAATTCTATCGTTATAATTATTAGGATCAATGAGGAGTTCATCAGGCAAAAACGAACACAACTTTTTCGTATTGTTATCAAATTCGCCAGAAACCGCTGCTGAAGTTGTTGGTAAATCGAATATTTTTCCTGGCTCTACATCACCCCCCATGGAATGGGAACGCAATCGCCGTTCTCGCCATAAATCATCGTCGGATGTGTATGCACGCGAACGCATTGCCCAGATGAATTCTTCCTGTCCAGGACGATCAACTAGAAGTAAATTACAATTATTTTCAAGTGCCTTCAATACATTTCAAGTTACGTGCCTTGTTCGATTAATTTAAACAAATTATTCATTGTAAAATCTTGTATAAAATCGATAAATACGTAAAAAGAAAGTGCAAAAAATGGCGACAAACAAGTTTAAGGTTAAATTATTTTGACAGTAGTTAAAAAATGACATTTAATTATTAGTTTATTTGGCGTTGCCATAGAGATGGAATAGCATTTGGATTGTAAATGCGCATGAGCAGTAGTTTTTAATCAAAATATTTCGATAGCTCAAATGCTAATTCCTCTTCCGAACACTGTGACACACAAATTTTGCCATGTTTTATGTAACTAAACAAATCTTTTTTGATTCTATTATACTCTCGACTTTTCGTTATGTTTTCTTTGATTTTTCCATGAACAATTTTCCTTAAAACCAAGTCAATTCTTTGCAGAAAGGATGTAGTCGTAATAGTTATTTTCGAATCGGAATCAGTTACGAAAGAAAATTGGGGATTTGCAATTGCATGTTCTATGGTAGTTTTTATAACATTAAAATTTCGGCATTCGGAGACAATGTGAATGACATTTTCACTTTCTACGGGCACTTCTAATTTTACAAACATTTGTTTGATAATATCATCCGGAACTGTCCTTCGCATTTTGTTTCTTTCCAGGGCCGTCTCCACTTCGATTTTCAAATATATGACTACAAATCCCCATTTGTTTTTTCTACACATCTGTAAATACTGATACCGCATGCTTTTGTAATAGTTATTATCATCTATGATTACAATATTTGGTTTTTCACGTGTTTCCTCCGAAATGCAATTTGATAATTGTTTCTCAACTAAGGTCAAAACACATTTACGTTCGTCGGACGTAAATGTCTTACATAACTCGTCATAATGAAATATTGTCACTTGATATTCATCGAAATGAGTCTTAAACGCATTGGAAAATGTTGTTTTTCCAGCGCCTGGTATACCCACTAACACTACAATCACTTTAGCAGCACTCATTCCTTATTTTTAGTGTTCCTTTTGTTTCTGGTTGTTGTTAGATTTGCAATTGTTCTGATTCTTCAAGTTTATGATCAATAAATGTCGTGTCTTCGGATGTCGTCGCAACAAGTGTCGCATCTTTTGCCAAATCTTTTGCTTCCTTTTCAGCTTCAGCGACTCGTTTTTCCATGAGTTGTTGTTGCAATTGAGCGTAGACGCCAATCGTTCGATTATTAAAACGTATCAATTTGGTGGCACATTTCTCAACGCAATCAGCTTCATCATCTTCCACGTCGCCACGCTTGAACGTGTTTACGCAATGCGTGAAACACGTTTGGGACATTAAGTTGTAAAATTGCAAAAAATCCTTAAACTTTAAAACAAACACAAACAAACATTAATGCAGTGCATGCAAATAAACAAATTGAATACATACGGTTCTTATATTTTGTTCTATTGACATTACGTTTGTGATTGATTACGATTTTTGGAAGAAAATATCATGAAAATGTTTTTTGTATTTTATTTAAATCAACATAACCATTATTTTGAACGTCAAGCATGTGATAAATATGCAATCAACACAGCTGGTTGTAGAATGGGTTGCCTATATTGAGTTCGGATATTTGTGAAAAGTTCGGCAAAGATTGAACCGTACTGAGGAGTGTGTTCAGAATGAGAATAGTTTCATACCTAAATAAATACTATTTTTCCCATTCTGAACGCATTCCTGAATTTGGTTCAAAATAATCTCAAAAAATAATAATTTTAAAATGATCATACCGGCATCTAGTGTCTTGTTATTACAATTATAATTATAGAAATCTATTAATTGTTGCCATTACTAGCCGCCATCATAGTGTTGTCACTGCAAGCGACTTCCTTTTCACATATTTTTGTTTTGTTAGTCAAAACGAGTTGAGGAGCAGCAAGGGAGCAGCTGCTTATTTAAATTTAATCAACAAAACCAATAATGTGAACGTCAAGCATATGATAAATATGAACTCTATGTAAATATGCATTAACACAGCAGGTGTCGAATGGGTTGCCTATATTGAGTTCGGATATTTGTGAAAAGTTCGGCAAAGATTGAAACAAACTGAGGAGTGTGTTCATAATGAGAATAGTTTCATACCTAAATAAATACTATTTTTCCCATTCTGAACGCTTTCCTGAATTTGGTTCAAAGGCATCTCAAAAAATAATAATTTTAAAAATGATCATGCCGACATCTAGTGTTTTGTTATTATAATTATAATTATAGAAATCTCTTAATTGTTGCCGTTACTAGCCGCCATCACAGTGTTGTCGCTGCAAGCAACTTCCTTTTGTTATTTTTGTTTTGTTTTGTTAGTTAAAACGCGGTAGTGGGGGAGCAACTGCAGCAGCTGCTGCTCTCTCCTGCTGGCTACATCCGAAGGTTAGGTTCTTGTCAAACAAGTTCGACTTCGACGTCATGTCAGCTGTTTAGTTGTATAGAAGTGTGGTGACTGGCATTCTGGTCAGCTGTTCTCTGTTTTGATCGTACATCCGTCCGTCCGTCTCGTGTGTGTATGGTATGTGAACCCGTGCACTCTCAACACAACCGATAGACAGCAACGAACGACACGGATTTGTTTGTACTCTCGTACATATTTCTAACTCGGAAAAAAAGCGACGGCAAAAAAAAAAACAACAACGCTAGAAACGTCGACGACGGAAATCGGAAATTATGTCAGAGGCGGACGCGGCTACATCAAGCAGTGAGGCCGTAATGGCCGAGCCTGTAACCGAATCATCCGTTGTTGATATGAAACACGAAACCGACAAAGATTTCTCGGAGCCGGACAACAAACGTAGGAAAATCTCGACAACGGCGAAGGGCGTCGAAGACAAAAGGTACAAGTTGGAGGAGCGTCTCGGTGGGATTTTGTGCTGCGCAGTTTGTCTTGACTTGCCCCGAGCAGCCGTTTATCAGGTAAATACCTAAACGTATATGCAATTTTGTCCATATTTTTTATTTTTCGTTGTGATTGGGTTATTTGCGATAGCGTTTTCTAGGAAAGAGAGAACAACGCCTATTGCTTTCAATATGCTTGCTATTTCATATTTATAATAATTATATAAATGATAAACCTTCAACTATTCAGCTCAGCCCAACGATATTAAAATTAAAACAAAACAAAGCGTGGCCGTTGCTTAGCGAATATATAAATAAACATCCATTCTTTTAAAACGGAAACACATGCTACTTGTATTAATACGCATAAAAAGAACACTCTGAAATACTCATACAACCCACACAACTCAAAACAGTAGTAATACCCAAAAAAAAATTCAACACTGACACGTCCTCGCCTCCCAGTCTCGTGTATCGTTGGCTAGACTAGAATTTATTTGTATATTTAGGAGCTGGTTATTTGAATGTATATGTTTTCTATTAACAATTACAATCACAACTTTGTACTTATACCGATAAACAACGCAGCCTATGACTGCGACATTTCGTTTTCATTACATATTACATTGCATGTTACCATTGGTTACGTAATCACATGTTGTGCTCAACTCAAAACTTGGATTTTCTTTGTGTGCCTGCCTGCCTGGCTGGATTTCGGGAGCACTAGCCTAGCGCGTGCTGTTCAATTCCTAGCTCAGTCATATCATATCTATGAATATGAACATCAAACATTTGAGAACATGACTTCATGATTTTTTATTTATTACGTTGTAGAAAATGGACGGGTGCTGGGTACTGTTGGCTGCTGGCATGCCATACCACGGCCTTCTCTATTGATTTATTTTTCGTGCTCGTGCCCCTTACTAACACTATTGCAGACACACACACATAAAACACAAAAAAAAACAAAGTAAATTTCATAGTAACAAAGTACAAAGAAAGGGGTGGGGTACAAAGAAACGTCGCAAAATTACTGCAAAGTCCGCAATACGCAAAACACTTCCATTCGTGATATGGCTTTTGTTTACAATTACCACACAACACTTGTAGGTATACCTAACGTCATTCATGATAATCATGATGTTTCATGTTCTACAAACAATTAACAAGCGATAACAAATAGTTGATTGTTTGTTGTTATTTCTTGATTTAGATTTAGTTCATTGTTCTCAATATTTTAGTTGGCTATGCATATTTGGTTGTTTTGTTTTTGTTTATATTGAGAATCAAACAGTAGCCATTTTGTATTTTCATTCATTTACATAGTCATGGCCATCTTCCTTCACTGCTTTGAATTTGATATATATAACAAAACAAAGGCGACACCCATGAAGGAAGGTCGTGACCAGCCGACCTGACATACCATAAACACACTGACCCCCAAAACAAAACCAAGTAGTAGTTTTCCAACAAATAACAAACACAAATATAAACAAACGAACAACAAAAAGTGTTACGCATGGCTTAGATACTTGGCGTATTTTGTGTGAACACCTTCACTTCATGTTCATGTACTATGGCGAAATTCATGCTTTAATTTCATTGTGCATAGTACATTTGCAATTGCGAGGTTTATGCATGTATCATCAATAATTTGCAAATTATGTGTAATTACCTCGACTCTTGTTCTCTCTTTTGTTTTGTATACTACGTCAACGAAACGAAACTATAGCAACAGCATGCGTTTTGTTTATGTTGGCATTAGGTATGGCTCAGACGAACGTTTATTTGCCAGCAGTCGTGTAATACTGTAAATACCCGTTCGTATAGGGCCAGCTTTATATGCCTGCGGTAAACAAAATGTTTTGTTTTGTTTTGTTATGTTATGTGAATGGAATGGAAAACATTCTTGCTTAACGTAATAGAACGACCGTGCCCACAAAAAAAAAAAAACAGAAAATAACATGGACAAGCCTGATATTTATTTATCCCCGCATACCTCCGCTCACTGAATATACCACCTCTTACATTTTCCTTCTATTTCTAAACCAAAATAGATTTTTGAATTTACTAGACTTAGAGTCTAGGTCTAGAGAAAATGAAATATTTGTTACCATTTCATTTAAATAAGAAAATAAGTAAGCAATTGCACAAACATATGAAATGTTTAGTTAATTGTTTGTTGTTGAAACTTGTTTGATAACCAGATGATGTATAAAAAGTTAAAAAGCTATAATAATAATAATAATAAGCAAAATATTAAATGAAATATGTTATTGTTCTTATTCTTGTTGTGTTTTTCTTTCTTCTAATTTTGTTTCTATTTTAACTTAAAGAAGAGAAGATATGATGCCAATTTTGATGCAATTATATTTGTACCACCTACTCGTAGATGTTTTTTTTTTTTACATAATTTAAGATATAAAATACGTCGATTATTTTATTATTATTGATTGAAATAAGTCATGCTGATGATGATGATGATGATGAGAATAATAAACTAGTGCAAAAACTACTTGTTTGCCCATTGTTAATTATAACTTATTCATAAATAGGGTCCTCAACTATCTTTTATCCTTCTGTATATATTTAAAAAGTAGCTAAATCAAGCAAAAGGTAAGCCATAAATTGGTATAAACAAACAAAAAATTTTGAGAGAAAATTGTATGTAGGTCAACTATTCCACTACATATGTATACTATTTTATTGTTATTTGTGTGTATATTTATAAATTTTAAAACGATTTTGAGTTGCAGGAAATAATAATTCGTTTTGGTGAGTAGAAAAGTCCAAATTAAAAACGAACTACAACATATATTATATACTTTCTTCATTTGTTTATCACCAGAATTGAAAAGGAATTGAAAATAAATTATCACAGTTTGTGCGTATTGATGTAACCAAACAACTTCATTTGAATGGCTGTGTTGTTTGGTTATGTTATGTTTGGTCACTTACCACACCCAACGTTCGATATACCACTGAAACTACTCCGAGTAGTTATCGTGTGGTGTATCGTAATTCGTAATACCTACATATTTCTGTCTTGTCTTGTTTTTATTCTAATTGTCCTTATCGATTGACTTGAAGTTGCGTAGTGTCGTATAGTACCGTTTGATATGTGAACCCAATTAAATGTTACAGTGTCTCAATGGACATTTGATGTGCGCCGGATGTTTTACGCATCTGTTGGCCGATGCACGTCTACGCGATGAGACAGCGACATGTCCAAATTGTCGCGTTGAGATATCAAAAACGTCGGCGACACGGAATCTAGCTGTCGAGAATGCCGTCTCCGAATTGCCATCCGAATGCCAGTACTGTAGCAAGCAGTTTCCTCGCAATTCGTTGGAGCGACACGAGGATACGTTGTGCGAAGAAAGGTTTTTTTTTCCATCAACTTTGTTGATTTTCTTCCTTTCGGCACCGATGTGGATTGGTTTACACGAACGTAATTTATGATTGGTTGCAGGTTAGCCGTGTGCATGTTCAGTCGCATTGGATGTCCGTGGCGTGGACCCCTACATGAAAGCAGACAGCATGAAAAGGAGTGCGTGCATCCGAATAAAAACGGTGCTGATGTTATGGAGGCCTTGCAAATTATGGACCAGAAACTGGCAGATGAGCGGACTCTCTATGATAACATCTTCGATTTGTTGACTTATGAAAAGATCACTTTTAATGGTAAATATCTCAAGCAGGCTTGTCATTATCGTCATCGCCGCCATGTTGTTGCATTTGAAATACATGCACGTGATTGGTCGAGACGTTGGTATGACCTTGATCTTGAAGGATCAATCAGCAAATATGATATGTCACTCTTCTAACAACTCTGAGTAGTTTGATCAGGTCGGAATTATTCCGATTAGTTTACAGTAGCATTCGAATAATTTTAAATTTTGAGATTATGGCGGGAATCTGATTGGACCGTCAGGTTGCAAACGTTCGATTGCACTCGATGCCATCACTTGAAATTCATGAATTTTATGATTTAGATTTGCAACTGAAACCATACCGCACTGACGAATTCGTCCACCGATTATTCTATGAAACGTCGCGTTTTTCGGCGTTCAATAATCAATGGGTTGTGAAAGCACGCATCAACAATAGTCAAAAAGATCCAACGCAAAGTTCGGAACGTGATATGACTTATCAGGTAACCAAGCAACCCATATTTAATGCATTGTTTTCATTTACAAACAAAAAATAACGTGTGTTTCTCATTTCTTCAGCTTATAATGAAAACAAAGGCAACGACAACGTTGAGCATATACTACATAATACTGAAGGGTCCCTTTGGCGATATGAAAATCAATCCGAGAATCTACAAACACGACTTTTCAGAACTTGAAAACGAAGGCCCTTACATGCCGCTATCGTTGCCCGATACGGGCGAATGTAATCGCCTACTGGCAGCGAAAACAATAAATTTCAGGTGAAAATATTCAGTTGTTTTCAGATTTTTATATAATTTCTGACTGTAGAGACTTTTGTTTGTATTTATTTTGTTGGATGGCGATCAACCAGCTTCACTCAATTTGCTGCAGGTTGGTTGCGGGTTACGGGAATTAATCTTTCCTACAAAATAAATACACATAAGGAACGTACAAACACTCAAACATTATACAAAAATCGTTCTGCGTATGTATATTAACCAATAGTTTTTACGTTTATTTAATTTACAGATTGATCATGTTTTTGTCTTCGAAGTAAACTAACTAAATTACTTTCAAACGCAAGTAACGTGGATAAAAAGACAGACAACAACACAATTGGCTTAGAAAGGGTCATAGAGGGCTTAAAGCTACAATGCAAACGACGCGAAGCGCTTAATTATTATTTCGAATGATCATCCATCAATCGTATAGATTTTGGTTTCATAATTAACTCAAACTAACTTTACTTTTTTTTTAATTGAATTTTATACTATGAGAGAGTGTCATATTGATTTCTTTTTTTTTTTTTAATCATGGGATATTATCGATTAGACTTTGTTGTTTTTAATTAACTGATGGAAGTTTAGGATTAACGATTATTTCTTTTAAACTTGCAATTTAGTTTTCTTTTTACATATAATTTACGCCAAACCAAGCAAAAACAGGGAAACAAATCATTTAGTTTTGATTAGTTAGTTTTATCATATGCATATCTGTTTGTTGTAAATGTATTGGTTTTTAGTACATTGTGTACTGTAAGCGATCTCTCTATTAAGTTTTTTTTCTTTTATAATTTTAAACAAGGTGTTCCAAGGGTTTAAACTTTACACGAAGTACATAGTGCGCCTCTGTTGGCTAGCTAACGAATTAATCTTCGTGAACTAGTGCGCATACTCTGTGTGGCTAGCTGGGACATCAGTATAAGTTAAAAAAAAAAACATTCACGTCAGTGCGTAGCCAAATGTGATGATTATTGGTGAACCTGTTGGGTTTGGCATCAATTCAAGGGTTAATTATGCTTTAGTTGATTGAATATTGATCTTTTTTTTTTGTTAATACGGTAGCACGATATTTATTATCTACTCTTAACGTAGTTATTCTTCTAATGATTTTTCCTTATCGTCAAATTTCGTCTTTTTACAAAAATATGATAATTTTAATTTCGAAAATATTCTATGTACCATGTACCTATAGTTTATAAGTACTATTTAAAATATTCGTGGAAGAGATATTTACTTATAACAATATATTCTATAAAGATTAGGACTTAAGGATAAAGAAAAATGCAAATAGATTAATTATAAATTATAGATGACAGAAAAATATATTATACTTGTATAAATCAACACAAATTTAAGAAACAAGTTAGTGATGTCATTTGCACCGGGTGCAAAGGTTTATGCAACCAATGCACCGGGTGCAATAATGCACCAATGATGGCGCCCTCAGGGTGGAAACGTTTGATTGCACCAGGTGCAACCAGTGTTCATTTGCACCGATACTAACCAGCTTGCTATCACTGCAAGAAACGATTACAACTTGTTTACCACTTGTAGTGTAAATTGTAAAAATTATACATTCGCTTTGTTTAAAATGCAAATTGGAACAATGTAACAAATGAACACACAATCTATTTATTAATTATGCTCTTAAATCTTGATATGATTATGAATAAAACGCAACTTTTAAAATTTTAATTACAAATACTAAAGTAACAATTTCCAAATGTCCAGAATGCCTTTTTCACCACCTGTCATTAAGATGTGATTCTGTAAAGTAATATTATCAATTGAATGCACGGATTTTAGAATTTATAATTTTCAATGGGCGATGACCGTTTGACATGTCTGTCGATCAGTAGAGTAGTAAAGCGGGTACGGAGCCAAAATCCCATGTAATTTTAATTGAAGGTAAAATCGAGTGAAAAGTGGTAGGGGTAATAGTGGGGATAAAATCGAGCGCTCTGATTGGTTGAAGTGATAAGAACTAAACAACAATCAAACAACCTCTAAAACAACTAACACTTCCACCAATCAGAGCGCTCGATTTTATCCCCACCACCTTTCAATCAAATTACATGGGATTTTGGCTACGTACCCGCTTTACTACTCTACTTCGATAACAGTTATGTTAACTTGGTTGCATAGGTTTACGTTATTTAAAAAATCTTTAGGCAACTCTTGTACGAATATGTTTAATATTTTGCATAATGTGGTTGTGATCGTTACGGGCAACTCGGGAGGCAAGCTTATTTTAGGTAATTTTGTTACAATGCAAAAATGCACAGATTTTATTTTCATCGCCTATCCATACTAACACTTACCTTGTCATTGTAATTAGTCGCTCGAACCCTTTGCGTATTCTCCTGAAGATCAAACAGAGGTTCTAGCGCATTCCCCTTGACCCGTAAACCTCGCAAACATTCGCCATCCTTAAAATTTGAACCAATTAAAAGAACAGGAAGTTTCTTTTCTGTCAAACAACCAGCTACATAACTGTGATCATCCGATTTTCGCTGAAAAAGTGAACAATTTTATGTTTACCTTCAATTCTACATATACTTACTCCTAGCAGTAAATTACTTTGATAGTTTGACTCAAAAGTTCGCGTTTATAATCGCCATAGGGTGTAGCATCCTGCAACCGCCACATTTGGACATCATGCGTGTGCGTTCCACAAAACACATCCTCCTCACACCATGCGATCTGCTCCACCGATGACTCCGTATTCAAACACTCTGTCAACGCATCATCTTCACTTTCTTTCGTTAAGTTGTACATGTTGATCAAGCCGTCCGTGGAGCCCGATAGTAATTTGTTCCTGTCCTCTGGATGAAACTTTAATTGGATGATGTCGTCGGTATGCGACTCCCAATAACCCCCCAACAAGTTGGCATTCCGTACATCCCAAAAGAGAATAAACGCATCGGCATCAAACAGCACCGTACCGACTGCCACAAATTTATTGTCAGATGCCACATCGAAACTTAGAAATGTCTTCATGTCTCCGTCATCGTTAACAGTTGAATCTATGAATTCAATTACGTGTTTTTTGGGTGTTCGTAAATCATATAGCTTCACATTTGCTTTGCTGCACGCAACATACACCATATTGTTGTCGCACGGAGCAAATTTTGCGTCTACACATTCATTTTCGTGTGGCAAAGGGAGCTGAAAGGTTTTCGTAAGTTTTGAGTTCGTAAATTTGAACAAATCAACCGAATCATTACATGAAACTATTACGGAAGGGTCTGTTTCTCTGGAACCGACACATAAATGATTAATGAATTAATATTCAATTGTTTTTCTTAAGGAAACCAACAAAAAAAAAAAAAGATTACTTGTTTGTGTTGAGATGCATTATATACTTTTTCCCGGCAAGAACTTTCATAGATATTAACAATTCTCCTTTTTTATTGAACAACGCTTGAAGTTCTTGGTCCGTACACGTATCTCCATCAGAAGTTTCATCTTCTTCGTAGTTCACGCAATTTTCAAAGTTCATTTTGTTTTGTTAAAAAATTTGAATTATAGTCGACGTAACCTATAACTACATGCATAAACAAATGAAATTAATTTGTTGACAGAGCAATAAGAAGTAAAGATCAATAAAACATTCTATACTTGCCAGAGCTGCAACAAAAAAATTACTGCCCACAATTTATAATATACTTACATTAAATTCGTTCAAAAAGGTTATTCCGTTAAACATGTGCTTCCCTCACTGAAATAGTGAAATGAATAGGCGCTAATAGCAAAGCGGCAAAAATAAAAACTAGCTTCAGATTTGAACCTGGAGTGCGTTCGGAAGCTATTCTCGGCTACTTACAGTAAGAATTAACCCTTTCATCAGCTGTCAGTTAGTAGCTGTCAGTTGTACTGTGTTTTCGAATCGACAATTAAATATACACCTTACAAGTTCCACATAAAAGGTTTTATCCGAGGTTTTACCATAAATTAATGAGTAAATGATATATTGTTATATAACTGCACTGATTTGCCCCACGACCTCGAGACGGTGTGAAAAAGTAGCACTGAACCTGCAGCTGCACCGAGTGCAC
>JARJEB010024674.1:0-11738 GCA_030264535.1 Liometoxenus newtonarum
GCCAAGGTTTTCTGGTCGTATCCGGAACATTTGGTAAATCGCTTTGATTTGCCTCCATCATTGAAAAAGTTTCAACCAGAGTATTTTCAAGATTCGAATTTTAATGAATGGGGAAAAGGAGAGGGCAAATCGTGCCTTGGGGAGAGACAAAGAAGACATTCCCGTGGCGCTGATGTCAGAGCGGCAAAATTAGAAACTTTGGTTCGGCGTGAGTGGTTCAATAGCTATAAAGAAGGAGTAAATATGCAACCAAACGTACACATCAAGGCAAGGCAATACTATCCGTAAGTGCGAGGCAGTGAGACCTTTAGACGAAAATCCAAGTGAAGATGAGACAAAACATTCATCTAAGCCGGTGTCTCCTTTAAAAATTTATTACATGCATTGCATAGTAACTGAGTGTTTCTTCTTCTAAGGAAGGAAAAGTCCCTCACACGTAGGACTACTGACCGGTAGAAGTATAACCTGGTACGGTAACCTGAAAATCAATATTCCATAGCATACGCACATGCGCTTGTTAGGTACTCCGCCGTACTTGGGTATTTATCAAAAAAATGCTATGGTCTTGCTTAGTTTTTTTTTTAGTTTCACAGTTCGCCGCTTGATATTCAGCGCCAGGGGAAAATTAGCAGTCCATCTCTTTCCGTCATGGCTGAACAATGCTCTGTCGATTCTTATACAATGTTTTTGATGATAAATGATGCTCATTTCACATTTCACGAAAATAAATGTGTTTTTATACTTTTATAGATTTTTCTACTTTAACTTCCTGCTTATTTGATTAGTGTAGTATTTTTGCATTTTATATATCCAGAGGCGTAACTACCATTGGGGCATTTCCTTAATTTCTTCAATTTCTTGACTCAGGACCACGTTCATCTCATCAATTACGTATTTTTTGGATTGTAGTAGGGAGTCCACATGATTACTGGCCCCGAGCCCCCAGATTATTTGTTACGCCACTGTTTATATCACATGTATTGTAAATAGTTTTAAGCAATTACATATTATATTACTCCTTCAATGTTGCATGCAAATTAACAACTATTAAAATTCTTGCATTCAATTATTAAAAATTATAAAATATTCTTTATATACCGTGCGATTATTTTACCTTCGAACATAGCATGTGCTATGTTCCTATGTTTGACGGTAAAATAAACGAGTCAAACTCATGGCAGTGGGAATTTGTATTGCTGAAGACACTCGGACGGACGGGGAAAGAGTGGGGGTGACAAAGTATTGTAATGACGGAAGGTATTGGCCTTTCAGGATATTTTACGGAAAACAAATCGCGAACAGTCCGCAGACTATTATTTCGTGCGTACATTTTTATTATTTCTACCTTTTCTTCGGTTGCGTACATGATTGACGAATAATTTGTGAACAATCAATTCAAATTATGACAAGGAACAGAATTGACAACTGACAGTAGTAGTATACAAATTACTTTGATCGTGCATCGCCCTGCCCACATCCCCACTCCCAGTATGTCGGTGTGTCGTTAGCAATACAAATCCACACTGCCATGAGATTGACTCATTTATTTTACCGTCGAACACAGGAAATAATCGCACGGTATGAAGTTAATGAATATACGTCCAAAAATAAGTAGATTAGCATACAAACTAAAATACTAATTACATGGAATTAATATTATCATTTAGTTAGAATTGGTTAGAGGTATAGTAATTACAAAGTAATTGATAAATTTTAATATAATTTTATGTAAAATAGCAACTTTTTGTATGTAATACTGACTCTTGTTTGTTTTGACGCTCGTTTATGTTCACGTCACTTCTTCGACGTCTTCTTCTACTACTACTATTATTGAACACTCAACATCTTCCATAACCTCGGGAAACATATGTAGATGTGACAACAGTCTTATTGGTGGACAGTCACGGTCGTTCACAATTCGGCCGTTTTCTCAACGTAAAGCCTGACGTCGGCCTGCTAACATCCACTGCCCGAACTTTTATCCAGGAGGGCGTCACCACCGAGTACGCTACTCAGGTGCTCGGGACAACACTTGATAACGGACGATTATATGCGCACTTACTGACGAAAAGTTCTCGCGTATTGTATGACAATGACGGCACCCAAACAAGGTCACCTAGTTACGATCCCAATTCCAATCCGAAAAAATGGCATTTTGATCAAAATCTTATCGGCAAGGGGACGTTTGTTAAGAATACAGACTTCATATCGCCAAATCAGGTCGATAGTCCTTTCGTTGTCTTCCCAACAACGTCTCCGCTTACTTCTGCTCATGTATACAAAGAAGAATCAAAAGAACTAAGCGAAGAAGAACTTCTGCAAGAGCCCTCCAACAATCCACGTGTTCCATTTGAGGAGTCTAAAAAAGAGAGTCGGAGTTTCAGTATAAGTAGTGGGACCAATAATAATGTAAAAGTATTCCAAATTAATCCACAGCATCGTCACATTGACTTGCATCAAGCGAGACCTCTTTTAGACAGTGAAGAAAATGATGTTATCAGAAAAGATGAGTTGAGGCCTTCTAAAGTTCGAGAATGGGACAACTTGCCTACCTTTACTGTGCGAAATGAATTCTCACCAAGTGGCTTTTCTTTTTTGGGCGATCTTCCAGACTTTGACATTAATACCGAAAGAAGTAAACAAACTACATCTGCTGAAAGACGGGCCAAATTATTATTTAAAGGTGGAATAGTAAATAAGCAAGACCTAAAGACGGTTACTTATACTGGTTTCGCCGATTTTACTACCACTGTTGGCGATACTGTCATTGTATTTACGCCACAAAGTGCTCAATCCCCAAAAGCAACTTCACAAAGTATTCGACCCACATCAACATTAAATGAACCACCAATTGCAACTCGAGTCAAAACATTTTTGAATCACGAACCTGGAGTTGTGACTGAAACGGTAGAAGGCCACAAATTAACAATGGAAAAGCGTTTGCCAACAATGGTTGTTGAAAGCGCATCAAGAATGCCAAAACAGCAAGAATTACCAAAAGATTCAACGGAAGCGCTTGAAGTTGCAAAACAAAACGAAACTCCTCAATTGGAAAATGTCAAGACAACTAGCGGTAGCACAATTATATTTGCCTCCGATGCGATTGAACCATCTGAATCACAAATTCCTATGTTATCCACTCCTTCAGATGAAGACATTGCTAAAATTTTTGCGTCCTTACAAGCTAAAGCTCAACAGGCAACCGAACCTTTAAATACGCCATCCACCATTTTCTTCGAAGATGCTGCATCAACAGCTGGTGAGAAAGAATTGGGTGGTGCTACTACTATATTTTTCGATGACGAAGAAACAACTGAAACTACCACTGAGATTCAATCAACTGCGGTATTAACTACAACACCCAAACTAGTCTCAGAAGAAGTATCCGAAGAAAGTTCCACTGAAAGTGGATCGCAAGAAGAATTTTTGGAAAAAGAAACGACTGAAAATATTTTGACATCCACATTTAAAAATGACATTACCACTAATAAAATTCCCATAACAACAACGGAATTGGAACAAACAACTACAGATTTACAACAAGAACTTACAACATTTAAAGATGCCGAAACTGATGATTCATCCCATGGCAGTGAATTGGACGAATCCTCGCCAGCAGAAGAATGCACAGATGGTTATCACGTGGTACCAAGTACTTCGTACAAAACTCTGACATACTTAACCACATTCTTCATTCCGGGTGATGATGGTGACACTTCCACGTCCATCAAATCGAATAAAGTTGTAAGTACCGAAGTTTTGGAAACAACTCAAACCTGTATCGACGCAACTCCATCTATCACAACAATTCAATCAACTGAAATTACAACAACAGAATCGAGTGAAACAACAACAGAACAAATCACCGAATCTCAAGAATCTGAAATGACTACAACCGAAATTCCCATTACGACAATAACTGCAGAATTAGAAGAGACTAAAAAGGATGAGGAAGAGACTGCTACATCTACAACAGAAAATTTGCCAAGTGAAATTACAACCGAACGTCGCCATGTTACTGAATCTGAGCCAGAGACCACTGAAATGACAACAGAAAATGGGGAAGAAATCGAGCTTTTGTTTAAAACTTTGTATACAACATATACTTATTTGACCACCTACTTTCAAGAATCAACATCTTCAGTTGCCAGTCGTAAAGTCGTTATTACTAATGTCATCACATCCACACTGGATCCCTCAGCTCAAGCCTCTGAAGATCCAATTGCCGGCCTTATAAATCAAGACTTCAAATCAAAGCCAGTTACCTTCGAAGATTTTGCCCAAATTGCCCCAAGTGGTGTGGGCATTGGAAGACCTACTTCATTGCCAGATGGTAATGTAGAAAATACAGACACTGTCTTTACTGATTCCGCTAAAGCAACGCCAGCACTTACAGAAAAGAACTTGTTAAACACAGCAAATGCTGTCAAAACGTACTACACAACATATACGTACTTTACAACCATTTTCGTTGATGGTGAAACTGAAATTTCAAGCAGAACAGAAGTGTATACCAATTATGTGACTCCAACTTCTGTAAGTGAAGAAATTGTAGCCACTCCAACTATAAATGTAGATGACGAAGGAGTCAAAAGTAAAATAATGGCTCTGAATCTGGGTTCTGGAAACTATAACAGCACAATAAGTCGCCAAAAGGCTATCGATAATAATATTGAAAACGATATCATATCCACAGCATCGCTTGAATCAAGCAAATCTGGTGCTACTACATCTACTGAGTCTTCTGAAAATGATCTTCTGGATCTATCGGAATACGAAACCATTTCAACTATGGTAACTGATGTGAGAAGTTCAACCTCTCGTGGAGAAAAACGAATTATCGATAACGATAAAAGAAATGTTCTTCTGGATGATCAAATCGTAAGTGAATCTAACAATGAATCAGAAATCATCCCATCCCCTACGCTTCTGCTCCAAACAAGTTATACAACATTTACGTACTTCACTACCATGTATCAGGGTACCACTTCCAGTAATATTGTAAGTCGCCTTGATACAATCACCAATGTGGTGACAGAGACATTAACTCCAACACATACATTAAGCGTAGAAGATTTAAGCCTTCCTATTACTTATTTTACAACATTTACTTATTGGACCACCTTGTACAAAGAAGGTACCACAAAAGTTACAAGTAGAGAAGAGACCGTTTCTAATATCGTTACACCAACACCAGGTGACAGTACGATAGTACCCACTGCAGTGCCAGAAATTGAAGCAACAAGTGTAGTGGCTGCTACTGAACTTGAAACAACAATTGTACCATCTCTAGATTCTGTAAAACCTGTAATACCATTAGATTCCAGTGAAAACATTGAGGCATCTGTTGAACCAACAAAGGTGCTTGGTGCAGCTGATGATCAAACTACTTACTATACCACGTACACTTACTATACAACCTCGTACGTTGGCAATTCGACGGTTTTAAACAGCCGTTTAGAAACGGTGACCAATGTTGTGAACAGAACTGCCGAATTAGATAATCAAATTGGCCGTGCAATTGGTCAAGGTATTCTCAATACCCTAGATTCTGGTAAATATACTAAAGAAAAAGAATTAAAACCAACTGGACTATTATCAACTATTAGATCTACCGTTGAAAATTTGGGTATACAAACCGTACTCTCAACTGATGTTTATGGGACTTACATTGACGGTCTTTATGCCAAAGTATTGGAAAGCACGGCTATCATAGTCACTGCACCAGTTGATGACACTTCTTCTTCAAGTGCAACGACATCTAGCATTAGTGCATCTAAAGTAGAAGAAAAGTTGAAACCTACAGGTGTTGTGTCCATAAATCAAGGGCAAATTGTTGATGCTGATGGAATAAGCACATTGTTCTACACTACGAAAGCAGTTGGCACTTACATTGACAACCTTTATGCGCAAGTTATTGAAAGTACCAGCAGTATTAAAGTAGACGAAGAAAAACAGTCAGCACAAATTGAACAACCACCTGCCCATAGAACAGGATTGGTCAGATTGATTGAAGGTTCGATTGTCCATTCGCATACAACAACCGTGTATCAAAGTAAAGTATTGGGTACTGTGATCGAAGGACGTTATGCGCAAATTATTGAGAGTACATCCAGTTTTATTGTTGAACCAACAATTTCACCAACTGCAACGCAACGTGTATTAGTCACACCTACTGCTTCCATTTCCCCATCACCAGTGGTAATTGAAGGTTCTATCAGTGATACAACAACGAATCAAGATGACAGTACTGAGAATCCGGATGATTCCGAAAATGAAGATGAGAACTCTACTGAAGACTCGGATGGTCGAGTAAAGTCCAGATTAACATTCCAATCAAGAAAAAGAACATTCACTCCTGTTATTAGACCATTTGCTTCGCGAGCGAAACCAACTTTTGCTCCGAAGAGAAAAGGCACTAAGGTCAGCAGCGCCACCACCATTACAAGAAGTGATTTCACACCGACTGTAACTGCTATTCCAGCAACAAAATCTGGTAGCCGATTTGGAGGAGGCAGAAAGAGCAGTTCATTTTCAAGTGTAGTTCCTTCAGCATCAGGCAGCAGAAGATTTTCCAGGCCAAGAAGTTCAACTACTGCTTCAAGTGGTGGACTGTCGTCAACATTCGTACCAAATCGAGGTCGAAGTTCTGGTAGAGTACAACCAACCGCATCAGTATTTGGTTCTAGTAGCAGACGAGCTGGTTTCAGGTCGTCAGCAATCTCGTCGGCGCCAATACGTCCATCTTCTTCATTTAACCCAAATAATCGTTTTGCGCGAATTCGACCAACATCTGCATTCAATAATAATAGAAACCCAAATTCTGTGACGCTGCCATCAACAATTTCCGATGAAGAAAACGATTTGACAACTCAGGTTACTGATAATCCAACAAGCGTAGATGATAATGAAACTACAACCACTGCTCTTGAAGCAACATCTACTAGAAGAAATGCAAATCCATTGCTTCGATTCAGAAGGCCTCCACTTTCCAGGCCAACTTCAGCTCCACGTACTACAGCTGTAAAGCCATCCGGCACAACTGCAAGCAGAACTACAAACGGTAGAAATGGTCGAGTCACAACGACACCTCAACCGAAAACGACACGAACTCCTTTAAGAAATAACGCCATTCAAGTTAGAGCTCGTCCAGCTAACTCCTTGTTTCCAAGAAGAAACCTTTTTACTACTACTACAACATCAGAACCTGAAGCGGAAGGAGAAGAACAAGATGAACAAATCGATGACAATGAAAACGAAGAAAATGAAGATACAGAATTTGAAGGTACCGACACAAATACGCACACAGAGAAAGCTCCATCGCCGATTGAACGAAGATCACGAGCAAATCCAGTATTAATTAAACCATTCCTCAGAAAACGTACCAAGAGACAAACAACTTACTCAAGATTTAGAAGACCTACAAGTCGTACCACCTCGGCACCAATAGAAGAAGAGCCCGAGACGGAACCCCCACCACGTACTCGCAGTCGTTACACGGGTTATAATAGCAGAAGTAGAACAACGAGTCCTCCACGAATTACACCATCTAAGCCTAATTCCAGAAGCCAGTTTACGTTAAGAGATTCGAGTAACTCGCGTTCGAGTAACTTTCGAAGGCCATCTACTATTAGTTCCAATTTGAGAAAGCCAACTTCAAGACCGTCATTGCGTCTATCTTCTTCGCATAGATCCTCAAATACAGAAAGAAATACAAGTAACATTAATAATAAATCAAGAAAGAACAATTCGAGACGCAGAGGATCCACTCGTGGAAAGGTAAGTGATATTGATAGCAACTACGTACTTCCCGGTTCGGATGGCACAATCACGGTAACTCACCAAATTCCAACTGAAGTTACGATACCAGTTGTAAATGGCAAAATCACAGAATACAAGAACATTGTGACTGCAAAACTAAGCACTGAAATTTTGGGTCCAAAACAATATTCGACGACTACCAATCCATTCGGAAAAGAAGTTACTGTTTTACTCATCGAATCAACTGGTTTTGCCGCGAATGGGGCTCAGCAAGTAACAAAATATACTCTAAATGAAAGTCCAACGACAACCGTTATCTTCACGCCAACCTACATCAGAGGCAGAAAAACTTCTTTCAGTCATGTCATACCAAGCACAGTTTATGTGGTGGATCCAATTGTAAATACTATAACACCGGCATTATCTCAAGCACCATTGGCTAATATTTTACTCTCGCAATTGTTATTGGGTCAACAACAAGCAAATCCATTGTTGGGACTTCAACAACCTGGCGGTGTCGTACAAGGAACTCCCACAACTGAATTTAAAACGCGAACAACTACTTATGTAACTACAGTAACTTCCGAAACTTCGACAGTAATACCACTAACTTTCCGTGGTAAAGAGATTTTGACTACAATCATTGATAGCAATACAAATGTTGTTACTGCCACTGAATTTATTACTGATACGGTTGTCGTGACGCCAACACCAGTTTTGCAACAAAATCAACAATTGAACAGTCTGTTGGTGCCATTGTTACTTCAACAACAACAGCAGCAGCAACAACAGCAAGTCAATCCATTATTTCAACAACCACAATTACTCCAAAATCCTGCGGGTGTTATAAGTACTAACCCAAATGAAGATTTGTTCAAGAAGGCATTATTCCAAGACTCTGAACAAACGAAGCAAAATTTGGCACTTGACGAAGAAGGCGATAATAACGAAGATTACCAAAACGTTGATGATGTTACTGAAGCACCCAAGAAACCAGCAAGGGCAAACAAGAAGCCTAAAAAGCCGCCAGCGCCAGAAACAAGCGTCATAACTTTATATGTTTCTGGTAGAACGCCTGGTGAATTCAGTACAGTATTATCAACAGTTGTTATTGGAGAAGAAAATAAGAAAAAACGAGAAGCTACGTACGTGCCAGTGCAACCTTCTAAAATACACGATGACTTGGTAATCAGTAGTTTAGAGTATGTTGATACCTACGTGATGCCAGCGATGGGTGATGTCATATTGGATCATTCTGAACCTGCTTACAATTCACCGACTGAAAGTTTAGAAAGCTTTTTGGGCGATGTTAGCAAGAAAATTGTTACTGACACTCCAATGGTGGTTGTAAAACCAACGAAGCCAGGTGCTATTGCATCGAAAAAATATAAATTGAAGTATGAGAAAGTTACCGGAAGTGAAAAATCGTTCGGTAATTTTTTAGCGTTGTAGACCTTGTTGGGTATGCCCCGCTCATGCCAAAGGTCGCGCCGGAAACGTCTGAAATTTTTATTCAACGGGGCAATGAAAATTGGCGTTTCGAAATTTTTCAAAATATATTATTTGGCAATAAAAAAACGAAATTACCTTTTAAGTCAAGTAACAAAATTAAAAATTACTTAGAAGAAAAGAAGAATAAAAATCTAATTAGGAATAAAAGACAGACGAATACTAACGCTAACCTATCAATAATTAATCGTAAGTTTGTTAAGAAGTTAATTAGGATAGAACCTATTTATAATCAAAGCATCGATATCCAAAGTACTAACTATTATAATCCCAACGATTATCTAAAATTGAATTTGGGAAAATACGTCGACAATAATGACGAATATTTGGGGGCTCCCTCGTCATCTTTATTAAATATAAAAAAATCGACTGACATTGATGAAAATGAAGCCACTTTCAAAGAAAGAATTCCCAGAAATTTTCATAGAAAACGCGTAATTAAAAAGAAGCGTAGGCCAACGAATACGAAAGATATGAGTGAAATGGCCACTAAGAAGAAACGAATTGTGGTTACCAAGAAAAGACTAATTCAACCGTCAACTACCCTATTGACACCTAGACCAACTCGAAGAGTCAGAGTTAAAAAGATTAAGCATTTACTTAATCCAATTGGTGAGACATTTGATACAGAAAATTTGACTAATAAAACAGAAGCAATCGATGAGCTTGCTGATAATAATGAAAGTCCCGAAATTAAGAATGCTGAACAAGAGTCCAATGAAAACTTTGACGATGACGAAAATAATGAAGACACATCGAGGGAAAACATAATTGAGTCAACTGAAGATTTTTCAGAATTGAGTGAGCTAACTTTTGAAAGTAATGAAGAGAATCTTTCTGAATTTGCAAAAACGGTCGATGAAGATAGAGAAGAAGCACTGGAAACTTACGATGAAGTAACTCAAAGCCAACCCTTGCCCGACTATGAACCATTCTTTCCTGAACTGTCCGAATCGTTAGACGCTCCAATATTATTATTGAAAACAACAATATTATCAACAATTGAAACATTAACAAAAACTACTTTGTCAAGTAAGTTGCGTACGTATACGTTCGTGGTGACGCGTGTTAACGGTGATGAACAAATTATCACATCGACGACTGAAGTAAAACCACACACGAAGACGCTGACCGTAATAGACAAGACGACCAAGTACACGACATTGACCCTTTTGGACTTGGACGCATCTGAAACGCTGTTACCTTTCATACCAATGACTGAACTAAACCCATCCTCGACGGCATCCCCACAACTTTCGTCTTATCCAGGTGAGTCCCACATTGTGTGGACCAAAACTTTTGTATAATATTTATTTATTTATTTTACATATGATAGATTTATAAATAAATTATCTCTCAAAAACAATATCAACTAGGATCTTTCAAAATGTATTAATAACATTTTTGTACAAAATAGTGTACATTGTGTACATATTTGTAAATAGTTTAATTTTTTTAATTGCCTTATTTGATTATTAATATTTCTATACAATTGCTCGATGATTTAATAACTATAACTAATATATTTTTGCTTCTTGTTTACATCAAATAATCGCGTAGAACCAAGAAGAATGGAAGAAGCTAGATATAATTTGGCAACGCGAGTTATGTCCAACGGAGTTGAAGTCATTGTTGCTGGCGATAAGACAACACTACCAGGTGAACCTGACGTCAAACGTGTACTTCCCAGTTCTATTTACAAAGCTGTCACTTTAAAACCAAGCACGCTGACCAACAATATGATGATGATGTTGCCGCAAGAAGCTTCTAAAGTATTTAGTATCATTTCGAGTTAAAGGCAATGTTATACTAATTATCTTGACAATTTTAGATTGAAAGCTTGTCATCTTCATTGTATCCAAATCAATTTGTAACCAAGACCTGCCTCACTACATTTACATACCTCACGACGTACTTAGAGAACGGGACCACAACCGTATCTAGTCACGAACAAGTAGTTTCCAATGTCGCCACTGAGGAAAGGAACACTGGTAATACTGGAAAGATTTTGCCGACTCCAGCAATGGGAATTACACTTACACAGGTAAGGCTAATGTCGGAATGGCAACTTTGGGCGCAGCCGTTCTGGTGCGGCCGTTTGGACGCAGAGATAGTTTGGCGCGGGACTCTTCGGCGCAGGGACGCATGTAGTTTGGGTGCTGGTCATTTTTGGCGCAAGCATACAAATATTTAGAGAAATTCGGATTTATATATAATATATTATGTGTTTAATTTCTGAGCACCAAATCTAGGAATAATACATATTTCCAATGTTTGAGATTTGAGATTTGCTATACATAAATCAGATTTTTCTTATTTATGGCTGGGTATCGCAGGGTTCCTTTATGCATGCATAAAGGAATACCACAATGCTGCACATGCCTTCATGTACTAACGCAAAAAACATTCAAGAATCATGTAATGAAAAACGTTTGTCAAGCATTGGAAATAGGTATTATTCCTAGATT
>JARJEB010024676.1:0-12619 GCA_030264535.1 Liometoxenus newtonarum
GGGGATGCGATATGTTGAAGTTCTCAATGTTGTGCCTCCTTGGAAATTAGTACCATTAAATCCGGTCAAACGTCTTGAAAATAAGACAAATTAAAATTAATCATTTAATTGATTCTATATGTTAGATGATGCATATGGCAAATTGTGGACCGAACCAAATAAGTATTGCGTGACATTAAATACGTAAGTAGTACAGTTTCTACTTTATTGACCCCGTGACATCCGGCGATTTTGCAGCGGTATGATGGCGTGGGCTAGCTCTTCACCCAAAGTCATAGCTTCGAGTATCCACTCGATACTGTCCACCACATACTTCGGTTACAAACATCACCACAAATGCCTTAATTTCCTGTCTGCGTTGCCCGAAAGACGGGTGTGCGGCCAACTATCATATAAAATGATCTCGTGTGCGATAATGATATAAAGTAAGTAGTTTGGTAAATGTGAGTTTAATTCCGACTCGCTTTTGAAATTCGATTCAGTTGTCAGTTTTGTTCAATTGTTTCATCTTTGATCAAATATAGTTTAAATGAGACCGGCACTTGATCAGCTATGAAATTTACCGATTGACGATTCAATGATCTGTGTTTTCAACAGTGTTTTTAATCATTACAAGCAAATGAAAGAATAATCCGAATGCTGTAATCAATTCATTGTTGTTCTTGTTGATTTGGAAAGAAAGCATAAACGAAAAAACGGCTTGTAAACGCGAAGATTAAAGTAGCTTTGAAATGAATCAAATCAAATTGATCGCAAATCGAAATTCATCGAATTACCTAATAACTTTCTTTTTCAATTTCAAATGCTACTTTTCAATCGTTGCAAGTGAATACTTGTGTATGCGTATGTATAATAAAGAAGTACTTACAATTTACGTCTCTGGTACGAATATAAACCAATTCTTGTAGTAAATCCACGCTTTTGTTGATTTAGAATATTTAGATTAACGCTGCACAATTTTTATGCGCCGCAAACGTAAAAACAACCTACTAGTACAACGGCTAGCACGAGACTGACTGAAACGAGTTGTTATTTATTCAGCGACCGGCGTACAGCTGTGTGAAGCAAAGCACATTAGGGAGGATTAAGTATGAATCACACGCTAATTGGTTTGTTATTGCCTTGCAGTTATCAACGACCGCTACGTATGACTTGCAACCAAAGTGTGTTAAGCATTCAAGGTAGTCTCGCATACTTCCAATGTTCGTTCCGTGACGTGACGTTACTACGCACTTGATTTAGTAAAGATTTATTTTAATAAAATTAGCGATAACTTGATATTTTATTAGAAAGTAAATTAAAATACTGAAACAATTAAAGCGAAAGTTGATTGATGTGTTGATGAAATTTTATCATTTCTCCATCTTCTCTCTCTCTCTCACACACACACACACACACACACACACAAACATCACTCCAAAAACAATTTTTTCGGACTCAGGGAAGCGAGATTCGTGGAGATCCGTCGAAAACCCGACTTCGATATTTTGACCGATTACATATCTTTCCTTCGGTGTGGTCGGAAAGGAAAAATTCAAATTTTGGAAAAGTAGTCAAATAAATAATATGTTCGAATGCAAAAATAAGATTTCGGAAAAACTTAGTGGGATGTAATTACCTACTTTTTGCTGCACTAAATTCGCCCTTTTGTGTCTTCTAACTTGTAACTTTGATCAATTTAATTGGAATAAAATTTCAAATTTGTGTTTATTCCTGAAAAGTTGTAACAATATCTGTTGGTTACGTAACAAAACATAGAATTTGTCGTATTTTTTAGTCCTTGAACTACCTATGGAATATTAAAATTCTATTGATTTCGCATTGACAACATTCATTCTACCATTCTAATTATTACCAACCATCCTTATTTAGTTTATATTTACCTGCAGTTTGCGACGATTTCAACAACTTTCCAAACTTGGGCAAATGGCTAACAAGTTTTGCGTTTAAAGGTAGCAATTTTTACCAGTACATGAACACACTCTGTGCTCTTGTCAATTTGTAAATTTGTTATTCCTATATTGGTCGACTTTACATACTTTGCCTTAAATTGTAGTCAGATGAGTATAGACCTTTTTGTTTCTCTCTTGGGGAATCACGCTTCCAAACGTAAAGGAACTCTGGAAGCACGGGATATGTTGTAACGGTTGCATAGGTTCAAGGGATTTGGTGCTTCGGAAGAGAAGACAAGAGGAAAGCATGTTGCTGTTTCCCAAAGTCGATTCGTTCACCGCCTAAAGTTAACTTTTTATATTTTTACATTTATCGTTTACCTTGTAAAGAAGGTATAAACATTGTGGTAAAATAACAAGAATCTTTGTTATCAAATAAATGGAAAGCAAAAGTATAAATCAAAAATAAATTTTTGTCATAGTACATACATAACTTTTAGTTGCATCAGCTCAAAAAATCTGGATTACTTATAACGTTATAAGTATTAAGTAAATTCTGTTTCAAAGAAAGATAAAACTTTTGTTGGAATATATCGGATCGCAAAAGGGAAATTTGGGGATCAAGTTGGTGGAAAGCTTGGAAAAAGGTATCAAGGTTTCGGGGGTGTTGCTATAGCTATATAGATATCTCAATAACTTGCCTAAGTACTATACGATACGATTTCAAGGGGTCGAAATGAAGGGAAAATTTATATCAGCGATTACAAGTTTCAAACTTTCTTTAAAATTGCTTTCTCTGTTCACTTTAGTGGCATCTAAAATTATAAACTGTAAAATTTCGAAATACAAAGTATCAAAATAACATAAATAATAAAGTAGATAATAGACCAGAAGGAAGTTGATAAATTTCTAGAATTTCAAATTCGCATCGCACAACATTTTGAGCGAAAAGTGGAAGTGGAAATGAAATTGATTACGATTTGATATCACTAAATTTCTTAACAGTTTCCAACTTCCTATCAAAATTACTTATTCCATTTAAGAGTTCAATAAAATCCTAGTGTATTGATGAATCTAAACACGTGACTGGCTGGCTGGCTTATCACATTCGTCACAATGCCCTATTGGGGTACAGCACATCTCAGCAGCGCCAACCCAATATTTTTCCTCCACAAGCAAAATGTTGACGTTTATGACGTCATATTAGAATGCCTAATATATGGTCGGAAAGTTGTGAAGTGCGAATATGACGCACCGATTTATTTTCTATTATTTAATGCAGAGCAATCTGTCACAATTCTCGTTTCGTTTCGAAATAAATTTGCAATTAAATTTATAAAAAAAAAACGGGAAACCTTCCCATCCCTTTTGAAAAATAAACTGAGTAATTGCTTTCTAATTCGACGATCGTGCTGTTGCATGTAATTATCCCCCTATCCTCCCCAAAATTCGTCGCAAACAGCAGCTGGTGCTGAAAACAGTTGCCGTCGCGTCGTTCATCGCAGTTCGCAGTTGCAGTGCTATAGCTCTCTTGTATATCTATGCAAAAACGAGGAAATATAACGAATATTCCTATTTCCGATTCCTACTAGTTCTAGTTGGTGACTGCTGTCGCATCTGCTTCAGTGTTTACTGTTATTACGATACACCGTCGCCGTGTCATCATCAATCCTCTGGATATTTGCAAATTTGCATCTAACGCAAGCAGCAAGAACACAATGTACGAACGTCTTATCCCTATTGCCACAACCCCAGCAGACTAGGACTAATACTAGTTAGGGTTTGGGCAGGCGTTTAGGAAGAAATGCAATGTCGAACGCACAATGTCGTCGTCGTCTACTACTACTTATTCGTATATTACGTAGCGCGAATTTATCGATTTTACCGTCATTGCAGACATTGCAGACTAATACGTTGCATTCAATAAACTCCACTGTCTTGTTGTTATATTTGTCATAACTTCAAACTCCTCTGAATAGTTCCGAACTGCTCTGAATAATTTTTTAGTGGTAAATCGAAAGCAGCTATTATTAACTCTGCCTCTACCACTGAATTTATATTCTTTTATGTTTATATTTACATGTGTAGCCTTTTCAAAACTCAATTGTAACGAATTGTTAATCGATATTATACTTTGCCTGTTTCTTGTCTCTGACAGGCTTGGTGTTGATATTCTTAAAACGCTTCAGTGTTCTTCTTGTTGGGGCAATTAGGTAGTTTCTTATTTACACTTAACACTTACACTTTGGACTTTCTTTTCATCCTGCAAGGTTTTTCTTCATACTCATACATCAAAACATCAACTGTAATAATCATACATCATGTAAGTAGTCACTCATGTGTCAATACTCACAATATATTCGATTAAATATGAACAAGAACCAGTATGAAAATGATTATACAATAATAGACGATTGCGTCGGTGAATAAAACATGAAAACTGAGGAATTAATTTTTAATATTTAATTGACAGGTTTATTTGGTGAAATGTATGTGTTCAAGTTCCATGTTCGTCTGCTTGCTGATCATTTGAATGATTTGTTTAAATGTTAAATGTTATTGATTGATTTAGTGTTTAATTTTGTTGCTTCTTCTTTATTTGTATTAAAATTAATTATCAGCATTGCAGTTTCGAGTCAGATTAACTTAACTTGAGTGCTTTCTAATATTGCTGAACGAACACTGTTGGATACTACGAGACACTGGTCGTATTCGTGTTGTGTTGGAAGCTTAGGCGCTTTTGGGCGCTTATAAGCGCTTGAAACATGTTTGCTTTGGAGAAGTGAGTGCACCCGTGGACCCTAGATAAACGGACGCTTGTAATATTCTTTAATTGTCATGTCTTTACTGCTGTCAGTACTTGTACTTAACAATTGATGGCGAAATGCCTGGAGTTGTTTAATTTGCCAAATGCCAATGTTGCGCGTCGGTATGCCATTGCGGCGCTATTGCTATTGTAAGGATATTAGATTACTCTATCACTATTACTCGTTGCTTGAGTGGTCGTGTGTTTAGTACAAATATTCTTGTTCCTTCATCGTTATTCCACATGTTTACTAAATGAAGTTATAGGGAAGACAAAACATGTAGAAAGTGAGTATTGTGGAGTTGAACGGAGAAGAGCAATTAAGTTTGAGACGCGTTTCAAGAACCGTCAAGGCGTGACAGACACTTGCGGAGGATTTCATTTGACATACAGGATGTATTCAGACGAGTATAGGGATTATTTATATGTAGACATATATATAATTTGTTAGTTTAATATTATTCAATTTTATATAAAAACGATTCAAGTGTTGGCTTTCCGTTAACAAAGGAAATGCATGCAGAAAATTAAAATAAATCCACGACCGCATCGAATCGATTACAATTGTAAATTTTATCAGAGTAATTACAACTTGTTTTACGAACATGCATCAGCTCACTATACATTCCTAAAACCCACTCGAAAACTTTCGAAAATATTATACCTATGCTCTCATTATTGATTGAACTCGATTTCGCGGTCGCAGATGTTTTATTTTCCATGTTTCATGAAAATTTTCTCAGCTGAATCAATCTATCAAACACTTCTAAAATCAAACAGTTCTAAATTTTCATTCATAAATAATTCTTGGCAATTAATTATTAGATGAAAAATTCTCTCTTTCACTATGGAAGTCGAACCCAAAACCTCTGCATTTCTTGTGCATATTTCTATCACTGACAGTTCAATTGGTGCGCACGAGATATGCAGAGGTTCTGGGTTCGACTCCCAGTTAAAGAGAGAATTCCAAGAAATATTATGAATGAAAATTTAAAACTGTAGAATAAGCATTCCTTAACTCAAGTCTTACATGTAAATCAGTTTTTTTTTTGTTTCACATATGAAAATAGATATTTTTTCAATTTTTGAAAGATTTGAATAATACCTTCAAGCCTTTTATAAATTTACTAATTTATTATATTAATATACCTGCTCATGTAGTATATGCAAATGTTTTCGAAATAATTTGATTTGTGTAACATGAACATAATCATTCAAACGGTGACAGCAGGAAAACTATAATGCCGTTTCCCATACATACAGCAACTGAAACCCATTCCAATCTAATCCATTAAAATCACCATGTACACCATACTAGAGAACGAAATAACTATGTTCTAAGACTAAATGCTCTCACTCTGTGATAGAAAAATTAGTTGATTATGCATGTGCATCCTACACACTTCGTGCCAATATTATTATTATTATTCACGTACAACGTTGACTTGCCACTTATAAATAAATATATAAGTGAACGATTGCCGGCGTATTTTTCAGCCCAGTAATCTCGAAAGAAAATCGACTTTCCTTATAATAACCCAATATAGGTAAATATCGCTCCGCTCGTTGAATTTTGTCGTACCGAATTTGTAGTATATACAAGGTGTGTATAAATTCATGAATTAGCTTCTGGTAGTGTTCTTCTTCTTGGATTGGCCTTCGTTTGGACTCATGAGGCCATTGAAGTTGCCAAATTCTTCGCAAAGAAATTTTTGACATTTACTGTTTTGTTTGATCATCCGTAGCTACGAAGTTTATTATGTAGGTAGGGGAAATAATACCCCTCCACTACAACGTTGCAATATGTACCGTTTCTTTATACACACCCTGTATATTGCTCGATTGCTCTTTTGTATATTGCGTATTTAGCAGGCGCTGGCAAAAGGCAATGCAAGTCGAAGTGTCTACTTATGTGAAATGTCCAAATCCAAATGGAAATGCCGCATATGCCATACGATAGGTTACGAAATATATCAGTTAGGTCGTTTGTATAATGCACCCAACGAAAATGAATTAAAATAACGTTCATTGATGTTGATTTGCATATGCGCCTGGCGCCAATTGTCGTCGTCTCGTGTACTGTCGACGCGACCTGTTGTACTCATACAGGGTGTTCACTAATAGCATGAAACTATACTCGTAATGATTCTTCTGCAAAACAAAAATTGTATTATAAAAAAAGCTGAATGCACTAAACTATCTACGCCTAGATATTCCAAAAGTTAATAATTAAACGTTGTCTACGAAAGAGAAAATGTCTGGATGTCCCTTGGAAGGAACATCATAAAGACGATCCGTGACCTTACACATCAACTATATTGCTATCAACACTGACATGTCTGTCAATCTTTTTAACTTGTCCCTGTTTCTTTGTTCCTCATATTACATTGTTAGAAACGACACAAAAATTAATAAAATAATATCTAACAAAATGTTTCAAGACACGATGAAAATTCATCACTTGCAATATTCTTACATTTAAAATTCTACGAACGTAGGTATTTGAACAAATATTAGCTTCATATATTAAATTTTGTGCTGCTTTATGAATTAATAAAGACATTTTTTCTTCTTTAATTTAAAACTTAAATTCATCTGAACATGCCAACTAGGCAACTACAATTCCTTCTATACTTTTCCCCTGGTAGTTATACTCATTGCAGAAGTTTCCATTTACCATTCTATGATACCATGGTAAACATGCACAACGCACACCAGTTCTTGATTATTTGCACTCTCAACAAGACGTCCTGTTCAATCCGCTAATCTTAAATAGTCCTTACTTAGCGTGGTAGTGCACTGCCTAATCCGTTTGTTGTTGCACCTTCGAGTACGTGTTTTACCTTCGTTTTTCGCTCTTCCTCGCTCGTACGTGTATTATTTCGTTACCGCGTTACCGAGGTCGAGTTGCTTATAGTTTTTCTTTCACTTTACGGTTAATTACCTTTTGTGCGAAACACCGAGAACTGAAATTTCACCTTAGGTAGGTACGACCAACGGTACGACGGTGAAATTTCAGTTCTCGGTGTGCAAGCGCCAAGTGTAGTGTAGAGAAGAATATCGTGCATCCCAGTATGGTTGGGTGCAAACCCAACTTGTTGTCATCGTCCTCTTATTTTGTCTCTTCTTAATTCTTTAGTAAACTTCGTGTCGGTTCTACTCTGCTGATAGTGCAATTATTTCTGGTTTTTGTTGGCGAGATAATTTAAGGAGAAATTGTGTGAGTTGAAAACAATTATTTCAATTATTACTAGTTTAGTTCCTAGACGTAATATACTGGGCGTACAATTCTCTGCGCAATTGTTAAAGCTAACTAGAGAAATATTTTGAGAGAAATTGATTTGGTTTTGGGACTGCCTGTTATATTATCATTACTGAGTCTGCATTGTTCAGTTACTTTGTTTCTTGTTATTTAATTCTTAGGAGAACAAAATGGGCATTGTATCTTCAGCTGTAAAGTGGAATATGAAAACAAGGAAGACATGTTTTGCGAGTATTCGTATTTAGTTCGCTGTATAGAATAGAATAAAGCAGTGATTCTCAACCTTTTTTCCTCACTGTAAACTTTGTAATAATTTATAAATTTTACGGTACATTTGTCTGACGTTTCTTATGTATGCGTCGAATATAGGCGGGGCCTTCGAGGCTACGGGCCTGCCATTGTATCCCCACCCTAGCGTATACTTCGCAATAGTAGCCGAACAAAATTGGGGTTTAGATGTAAAATGTCAAAGCCGCGAGCTTTTTCTCAAAACTCTGCAGAAATGGTGACAGATAGCAAAAAATGTATTGGAACAAATTTGTAGAGAATTAACTTTTCAATAAAAAGTTCAAAACATTATACACGTGACTGCAGTAGTTTAGTCATAGGAAGGTATTAAATTGGGTATTGTTGTGGAGAAAGAGATGAATCCTTACCCTAGCGCATGTGGTATCACAGTACTAGCCGAAAGAAATGCTTTTTCCTACAATACTACTCCTTGTCAATAAATTTGTTCCAATACATTTTTTGCTATCTGGCATCGTTTCGGCAGGGTTTTGAGAAAAAGCTCGCGGCGTTGCTATTTACATTTAAACGCTGCAGTAAACCCGGATTTCGTTCGGCTACTATTGTGACGTATACCGGCCACTATCGTCTATACTCTATAGTGACGTCACGAAACTCACCGGTAGGCCCGGTAGCTGTCGAAGACCCCGATTTGGGCGGCACATTTCAAGTCGCGGCACAGGAGTTGAGAATCACTGGAATAGAGCATGAAACATGGTGCAATATGGCTATGGTGTCAATTACGCTAATGATACTAAACACTGTATAATGAAGAACACACATTGTAGATGTTTATAATTACTTGTTGTTTGTAAATAGCACTTGGTTTGTTTGCTGGTGATACGCAGTTTGCTTTATTTTTCATTTTTCTTGCTTGGTAAAATGATCAAAAGTTGCGCCGGATTACGTAACACAATCAGCTAAGTTGTTTTAAGTTGATTTAGTTGTTTTAAGTTTTTCTAATTAAGTCACTAATTCATCTAGTAGCAAAAACTGTAATAAAATGGATAAAGGCAATTTAAAAAGAAAAAAATTAATTGATGTTATGAATAACATTAGAAAAGCAATCAAAATTTTCTTGATAACAGTTTTTTGTATATTAAAATGCAAAACTGTCATTCTTCTTGGAAGCTGGTTCTGGTTGATGAAGGAAATGTAGAAAGTCCATATTAGGCGATCGGCGATTTAAAAGGTAAAAATTAAAAATCTTTTTCTACGATCACTCTACGAAAAATAGACAAATACACACAAATAGCAGGCAGTCAGGCACACACAAACAGCAGGCGCTGAAAACGAGTCTTTACGAACATTCATTACGACGTTCAAGGTGTTACATAGTGAAATTGGAAAAATAAATCGCAACAAATTGAAGTTGGCCAGAGAATTGACAACCGCCTGGATGCATGCAACCAGACGAGCTCACTTGCTCTATTGGTTGTCCCCACTTAATTATTTCAGCTGATTTGTTTTCTTTGAGTCTGTAAAATTATGCAATTTCGCACTTGCGGATTCCTAAACTTGTTTGGTTATTTTCCGCTTCATGCGCAATAACCAACTTCCACTCTTATTACGTAATATACTATTATTTCTTACATGCGGTTTGGGAAGAAAGTCTTTATTCAACATTCAAATGAAATACAAATATTTCATTTTCATTTGCATTGTTGAGATTTTTCTCCTAAAATATTTTTTTTGTTCCTCTGGGCGAAATCTTTTCTAAACAACTATACCTAATAAAATTGAAAATTCACTTCTTTCTAAATTTTCATTTTGAACGACCATATGAATGCAGAGTTATGTACTTACTTGAATTCTATCCACCAGGAGTATGTTAAACGAACTTTTGAATGTTTTAGTTGAAAGACATTCAGGGACTGAACGACAAGACAAGACAACACTTTGGAATTTAGGAATTTGGAATTTTTTATTGTGTATTGCTGCTTGCCCCATGTCGTTTGATAAAACGTTCGAATATTAAGTTAGATCCCTACTATACCATCAGCTCACATATTTATCATTGTGAACGTTTTTCTTAATCTACCTCTTCACCTTTCCCAACAGAATAATTTTAAATATTATAAAAATTTTAATTTGGCAACACATTAATACAAACTTGATGAAGTAATAAACGAAAACATACGTTTCGGCATAATTTCAACCTGTTTTATTGAACTATTTCGTGCAGATTAAGTTTTGAGTTTCATAAAATTGCATTCGCAACCGCAACGAGGCGACAAGATTGTCGATCAACCTACGCGATAACGTGATAAAACATTATCGTTCCCCTTTTATTTCATTTTCTAAGCAACAGCAGCAATAATTTTAAATGTTTGAAAGTGCGGAATGTAAATTCTACTCAATCGATCGATCAATTTATGAATTTGATATTTAACTTGATAATTTCATAATTAATATATGTGCAGACGTAAAACCTATAAACCTACTCAATAAGTTAAGCTTTTTTAAATTAATAATAATTTTTGATTATTATTTATTATTATGTGTATATTAATTGTGATAAATATAATATTATGTTAAGTAATAAGTGCTTTAAAACGCTATATTATAAAACCGAGTCCAAGTTTGGAAAAAGGAACCGTAGGCGATAATCTCACGGTATGGCAATTTTTTCGTTCATATTTTCATTAATTTTTTAATTTTACAGGAAAAGTTCTCTCTCGACAGGGATCGAACCCGTACCTCAGCAATCTAGTGCGGTATAGCTTGGTAACAGCTCCCTCGTGGTATAGTTGGTCCGATCTCTGTCGAGAGAGAAAACTTTTCTTGTAAAATTAAAATAAACCGAGTCCAAGTTTGGAAAACGAGCCGTACGCGATAATCTCACGGTATGGCATTTTTTTCGTTCATATTTTCATTAATATTTTAATTTTACAGGAAAAGTTATCTCTCGACAGGGATCGAACCCGTACCTCAGCATATCTAGTGCGGTATAGCTTGGTAACAGCTCCATCGTGGTATAGTTGGTTCGATCTCTGTCGAGAGAGAAAACTTTTCTTGTTAAATTAAAATATTAATGAAAATATGAACAAAAAAATTGCTATACCATTTATATTGCTCCACGATGGGCGTCAATTTATAAGGGAAAATGGTTTTGCAGGTTGTTACACACTTTCCAATGAACAATATAAACGTGGTACACTAATTATTATATCAAAACGGACTAAACAATAGGTTAAGGTTAATATGAAAAATAATAAGAACACGCACGCACTGAAAAAAAATTTCAGGAAAATCTCATAGCATTCTGTCCGAAATAAGGACAGACATTTATAAGTTGGAAAATATATAACCTACAAATTTGTTCAACTTGCGTTGTTTAACTTTTTAACATAGAAGACTTTTTAACACAAGTTGAAGTGGAGTGGAGTGGAAAAAGTTAATTATTTTGTATCAAAATGTATTACAAGTTTTTAACTAATGCGTCTGTTAGAGATAGTAATGTCTCGCATTATACAAAGTGAAACTATAGTTTGATTTTTCCCAACAATGTCGTTTAATACAAAAATGTTTGCAATTGTAAGTTTCGAAGTTTCAAATAGTAATACAATTTGTTAATTATTTTCAAATAATTATTGCTCGCTGTTGCACAAATTGTGTTCATCCACGTTCTTTTAAAAATGCCAACAACTTTTTTTTTCCGTGCGTCTGTCCGATGCAACTGCTTGACTTGATGTATGTTCCATTTTCAAGATGGCCGCACTCTGAGGTCGTTTTCATGTGCTACCGACAATATCCTATTCCTGTAGAGGGCTCTAGGAGGTCATACACACTTACTTAATAAATTTGAAACACTCAGTATATGTTTAAGTACACGTAGGCTTGTAATCTATTATTGCGAATAAGGCATTCGATTGTTGTTTTTGCAGTTATCTCGTTTTCTTTCGTGATTTAATTTTGTTGCAATGCTTATTGCATAAAAATGCACAAAACGATGAAACTATTTTCCGTAGGTGTTTTTAATTAATAGGTAATGCGAGAACTAAATGAACTCGACTTGAAGTACCATTTATAGTTTACTGTTGACGTTTTTATTGCTATACATTCTCAAATTCTAATAAATATTTCTTTGCTCATTTCTTCATGTTCCTCTCAACCTTTCAGAGACGCGTGGAATTTCTAATATTCCATATTTGATTTGATTTGTTGGTATTATTGTTTTTATTATGTTCTTAACATGCCTTTAATGCTAATTCTGGCAATAAACGTACGTATAAATCAATTTGTTACATATTGGAATAATAGTAGATTATATCATTAAGCGTATAAGTGACACTTTGTGTGGCGAGTAGGAACGGTTGACCGACGAGCGTAGCGAGTCGGACAATTCCTACGAGCCACACAAAGTCACTTATA
>JARJEB010024677.1:0-10274 GCA_030264535.1 Liometoxenus newtonarum
TTGATCGGAAAGTGGAAATGCGATTGATTTCGTTTTGATATCACTAAATTCCTGTGCAATTTCCACTTTCCGATCAAAATTAAATTTACAATCGACGATTTCAACGAAATCATACTGTATATGGTCGGAAAAAGTTGTGCGATTTTTTTCTTCTTCAACAGCTATTTATCTTTCTTTATTCCTAATTGAAATGCTTCTTGAAATAACTTTTAACGTAGTTACTTGAAATGAATAATAAATAATGGAGAAATTAATTACTGACCCCACTACAAAAATGCAAAGCAATGCTTTACTTATACTTACTTAGTCAAATTTGTAACTATCATATTTTATGCAAAATATTAACTTGTTTGTTTCTTTGGCCTGGCCAAAAACTAAAAAGTAAAAGGTACGTCAAAACTTTTAACGTTTCATTGTAAAGAAAATAATAAATCGCGAAATTTTAATTTACCAAGCGCATATTTCACCCTTGTCTTGGAAATGTCACGCGACTAACATAAATCACCATATAATTATATATGTTTAGATAAAAGTTTTGCAAACGGTTTTTAACATGACAAGAAAGGCAAACATCATTAATCAATCAATCAATCAATCAAAATTCAAAGATTATTTACCTTGTGCTCATAATAATTGCCATTTTCAATATAGATGTTTAATAATGTTAATTCATTCCAATACTTATACAAAAGGAAACACGCAATTTTCACGGGAATTGTAAAAAAAAATTGTTTATTTTTTGATTTATATTTTTCTTAAAACTTTATTTTTTTAGAGAAAGTTTATTTAGCGCTAAAAAAAGTTTGTGCTGTAACACACGAGTTTATTCAAGTCAGAGTGCTGGAAGCGAACTGGAAAAGCGATGTTCGCGTCTGAACTACCAACAAAGCGCGTCGCGGCGTCTGTTGGATCGCTGATCGCATGTGGAAAATTCGGCGCGTGTCAGAAACCGCCAAGAGTCCCGCGCACACTTTTACTTCCGTTGTGGATTGTTGTTTTGAGAAGTATGGCATACGCCACTGTACCTAGGCCACTTAGTTGGGCACAAAGATGCATCTCCTGATGTTAGTATAGTTAGTCATTTGCAACGAAACACATCTTACATGGCTACCAGAGTATGAAACTCAAAAGCTAGGTGTCCACGATGAGAGATTTTTGGTGAGATATTTGTTTCGTGTCATTAACAGGAGTTTACAGTGGAAATAGTTGTGAGACACATGTGTCTCTCAACTCTCATACGTCTCCCAACTATTTGCACTGTAAAGCTTCTCAAGTAGCTGAATTTTTAATGACACGAAACAAAAATCTCACCAAAAATCTCATCGTGGACGGGCACCCTAAGAATTAAAAAATAAACAGACTTTTGGTTTTGATTCACTTTAAAATACGCTATTGTCGATTCTTATAAATAGACAGTAAACAAAATATAACAAGCACTAATTTCTGCATTGAACTAATTTCACTCTCACTTATAGTCACCTCACCGTAACCTGGTGCAAGATATATTTCTTCTTTCTATAATAGTTTATAGCTGGTGGTTTATGGCATCATATAAGATGAGATTAATCTTTAGGTGGTGACTTAAATATTTCATTAAACTATTAAACACTGTGTATCTTATGTGTATTAACCATGTGAAGTTAAGAAAAAGGATAAAGCTATTTTAATTAAATTCAAATTAAATTGTGACGTGCGTGAAGTTGTTGCATGAATTTATCAATTTTACAAATTGCATCGAACCGCAAATTATTTCAATTACATGTATCCAGAGAGTTTAATATGGAATAGAGAGGTTACCCATGCATTTGTACATAGACACTAGCGCACCTTACAGTCATCATATGAATTAACAAATGGCAGCCATATTAATCACATTGTTGTCAAGAAGTAATGCAAATTTAATATGTATAAAATGAATAAGAGGGCGCTGGCATCAGAAACATACTTGAAATATGTACTTTGATGATTAATCCACTATCCAGATGTTCCACGTTACGTCATGCCTACGTCGCGGAACTAATTTTAATCAACAGAAAAAACCTACTCGTTCAATGCTCATTGCTCAGTTTGCTCAACTTGCATTGCATTTTGTCTTCGTCATTCCAGAGAAAGTTAAAAATCGTGCTGATCCTTGATGTGCTTGAGGTGTATGGTTTTTCCCCCATCTTTATCCCGATCAGCTGTTCATTGGGAAGGTCAAATAAAGGTCAAACCTGTCACCTGCTGACATGGAACATCTCAATATGGCGTCGACAAAATTCTAACATTTGACCTTAGTAGCTATTCTATTACATACCTACATAGTCTGTATGTATCAAGTTGCCACATATTCATTATCCAAATTGCTCGATGGTTTCCATAGTTCACATTCACAACTGAGAAAGATAAAACAAAACCAAGCCACTGTACATACATGTATGTACATTTTAATTAAATCAGTACAGGAATTGGTTTACGAATAAATCTGTTCTCTTGAGGTCTTGGTCTTTACTAAATCAAGATAATAAAATTTTCCTCATGTATCCGCAATCTTTTATTGAATGATTTATGATTTTCTTTGGCGGATATTAATTTAATATTACGTTACTGTTTTGTTTCAAACATTCGCATTGTTAGCAAGCGGACGAATTTTATTATATGTTTTATCATATTACATTAATTGCTGCTTTACAATGCAAACCCGAAAGACAACACAAACATCAACATATATGATATTTGTGTATAGTATACAGAATTAGTTTACGAAACTTTGTTAGGTAGTAAAAGGAGTTTGACAACGCAATTGTCTTCGTAAATACGTTAGTGTTTCGTCCACGAGTCCTTACTCCGTATATTGTTCTTTCTCTAGTATGTCGTAATTCTCTTTATAACGGCAACTAACAGTATTAAAATGAAAAACACAAAATAACTTGCGACCGTTGAGAATGACAAAATAACGAAACGACAAAGACAATCAAGTTTTTGTGTTTAGATCCAGTAAGATAGGGTCCTTGTCAGAACTTAGTCATGATCTTGATCATTGTTTTGTTCACCTCCGAGGCGAGGGCGCGCTAGGTAAGAATTATCCAAGTGGTCCGTTCCAGCAAATCAGCAAACGCTTTTTTAAAACTGCACATGCATAGTTTGGTGCATTGTTGGAACAAACCTGATCTTTGTCAAAATAAGTCGAACTTTCGACACTCCCGTAGAGCAACATTAAATAAGTTATACCACTCAAACCTGCACTCAATGCAAAAAAAAAACTCCCCGAGTGCATATAGGAACCTAAGTCGAAAACGACATTAGTAATTTGTTGATCTGGCAAATCGAAAGCTCAACTTTAATTGATTTGTAAACAAGAATTAGGTATTCCAATAATGGGTGTAATGATGTAAACTAATCTGTTTACTAAAGTTTTGACCATTTTCTGTAATTAATGAAAAGTGAAAACAGTAAAACACACCAAAATTAATTGATGCTGGTACTGGCGGTTTCCTGTTGAACCAAAAAGCGAGTGATATAAGATAAACAAACAATATTTGATTAGGAGGAAAATCCAGCTTATAGTAAATAATGTTCGTCGTTTATAAATTTTTAATCTGCGCATTGCATAAAAACAAGAATAAATTAAAACTGTGTAGTAATAAATGGAAGCAATATATCTTTTTCTTACTTTATGAAACCTATTCCGTATTCGTCTACCAACAGGGGCTATAAACATTTTTTATAAAAACAAGTATACCAACAAAACTGTACAAAAAAAAACTCTTATAATAAATGTTTAATCAATATCAACGCAACTTCGAAATATCAATATAGTATAGACAGATGGTTGATGAAAAAACATGAAAAAACGTTTGCGTCATTTGCTTCTTCTCCTGTCTCTCCTCTAACAACATCAAGTGAATGTATAAAATCTCGTTTCTAATACACACACAAAAGAGATATTTGATTGTTATTTGTTATTCGAAGTGGAAAATGATGAGCAAGTTTCAAGTGTTGTGAAGACTGAAGTGCTCCTTGTCGTTCGTAAAATTAAGGCGAGGACAAGTAACAATATTGTTTTTTATGTTTCTCATTCTCGTTGTGTTACTGCTGTTGATCCTAATGTTGAACATCAGCATTGCCATTCTCTTGTCCTTCATTCGATATTGTCGTCAGAGCCATAGAGCCGGGCGGGGGTGGCGACGCGACGATCGTGCCTCGAACGTGATCAAAGTACTTAAAAATGACTCGCTCCTGCTCGGGCGTTTCGATTGAATGGGGCCTCACTAATCGTACACTGGTTATGGCCCTTTCTGGTGTAACATCTTTGAATTTGACCAAATAGCATGCAGCCATCACACCCGAACGACCACGGCCCATTCGACAATGCACTCCCACAGGCTGAGAACAAATAGGCTTATCAATTTCAGTATTGAAAAAAAAGAGACTTGAATGAGTCAAACAAGAGCGTATTATTAATTATAGGAGTAGATAAGGTTGTATAAGGATGAAGTAAAAAAGGATATAGGATTAAGGAAAAAACTTGAAGAGTTATGTGTGTTATTTGTTCCGGGTTTCGGTTTCACTTTTTGCTGAGGCTCGTTAAGGATTTGTGGCTGTTACGCTGTCGGACAATGAAGGAGTTTGTGAAGTGTCTTAATTTAATGAGGACAATAAAAAGCCAGCAAGGCCGAATAACGTCTGTTTCGCTACCAGATCTTTTGAGAAAATCGAGAAACAATGAAAATTTATTTTCGCGCGCAAGGAGCATGCACCGCGTCTATTACCACTATCCTCCCAGTGAGTAACTACTTTTATATCCATCATTTTACCGTAAATTGAATTATTTATTAACTTATAAAAATCTTTTTCAAACGCATTGTCAGCGACTTGTCGCATTCTGGCGTTTTAGTCGATATATGGTTTTAACCAAACCTCCTGATCAAATTGGAGAATTCGGTTAATTTTTACAAGTTTTAAGCCATTCGAAACTGCTTGTTTAAGATTTCTATTGTGAATGACATAATTCCGTTTATTTTCAAGTGTTGCCAATAACTTTTTTTTGTTTAACAAATTGATAAAAAGAAATTTGAATACATCTCATAAACACTCTGTACCTTCGTCAATACTTGAAAAGACAACTTTACGTAATACGTTCAAACCGACCTGTTTCTTTTGCAGCGCCTTCTGACAGATATCAATAAAATGAGTGATTTGTATGATGGATGGATCTTCGAACTCGTCTACCGGTATTAGATTCCATTCAATTTTGCTATACCCCTCCATCGGTGGCATCTTCTCCTGCGATAACGTAATCAAATGCCGTATACCTTCGATGTATAGATAATCTAAGTTGAGGATGTTCTGCGGCCATGCCATACAAGCAAGTTCGTTTTCGACGACCCATGAGAAATTCCAAGGCGGATATGGTTCCGGATCCTCTTCTATTTCCGGCTCGATTATACCGGCGCCGCCGTCACTCGCACTACCGGTTGTTTTATCGGTCTTACACTCGTCGACGGCACTCATGTTTCAATCACAAATGGTGCACGACTGCCTCCTCAATACGTAGCAGTTAAATTGAGATTGATCGGTGATCCAAAAATAAAGCTTATTTCGTACACTTTTGAAATTGTCACCGAATTACTACAATATTTCCAACGACGCATAAACATCGATTGCACCTGGTTGTCGATGGGAATTAAATAATTTGCTTGTTTGAGCAAAAAATGAAACTTGAAAAATTCAATTCTGTTATACTTAGTTATGTTTTCATGCTTTCTTTTGTTAGTACATAGAACTGTAGTGTTTAAAGAATGACTTTTTGCATTTGCTTGGTTCTATTTTTAATAGAAAAGTTTATTGGATCACGCTCAAAATAAAAGCGCAATTGCCTCGGTAACATCTGATGCCAACCGCAATTACATAATCGCATTAATTAAATGTAATTACCTCCGAACTATTGTTTTTTTCATATAACGGTCGTGAAATGAAGTTACCTGTTTCGATTTAACAAATGAAAATTGTCCAGGGGATAATATTGCTGGACGATTGCTACTGAATATTTAAATCTGGCGCTGTATTAAACTTTTTTCATTCATTTTTATGTATTTTTTTAACAATAACATTTGGCGGCAAACTTGTAACTTACAAAGAAAATAAATAAATTATAAAAAAAAATTACAGTCAACACAGAATTCACATTACAAAAATAATGATACTTAATAGTCATCCTCATCATAATCTCCTCTTCCACCGTAGTAATCCCCTTCCTCATCTTCCCGATGTTGTTGAAGCAACTGCAGAACGCCGAGTTCTTCATTGGCAGGTTCTTCAACTTCCTCATCGTAATCGTAATCGTCTTCCGATAGTACTGAAAAAAGATTTCTTGTTTGTTTATCGGGTAATAACAAATACCTGGAACAGATACAGTGAGTGGCGGGCCCCCAAATGTCAGATATTTTTGTGTTTTTTTTTTTCATTTGGCTCTAAAAAATTTATAATTACAGGGGATAAAAGGCCCCCCAAAAGGTTGACCGCCACTGTTTACATACCTATCAATTCATCTTTCTTCTCTTCTTTCGGATCGTCTTTAGGGACTGCTTCTGGTTCGACAAATGGCAAACCAACTGACTTATTATTTCGTTTAATTTTCGGCGAGACATTCACTCTAGCAGGTTTCTTCGGCGTCTGCGCTGGCGATAGGAGTGTTACATCCGCTTGACTGGATATTGATGAATTTCGTCGTCTAGATGTGTATGAAAAACGGGAAATGAGTAAATAAATATTTAAGACCACATATTTATCATTCATTGCGTTGGGAAATGTGATATATTCGGATACCTTTTTAGCGTGAAGCTTCCGGCAGGAGACGGCGGTTCGCTGATATTATCACACGTAGTTGTGGTGCTCTTGAGACTCTTTAATACTTCGTAGTTGATTTTCGTGGAAATCTTTTTTTCCTGCAACATCTTTTCAATTGCTTCACCAGCAGAGCCGGATGGAGCTGTCGCTTGCTTTTTGCGCGTGATTCGCCGTTTCTTTTTTTCCGGTTTGCCTTCTTCCTTCTCCTTGGCTATTCTTTCTTCTTTAACTTTGCGAAAAGAAGGAGGTAAGGCAAAAAAATTAAACATTCTTTGCACATTTATTTAGTGCAAACCAATATCAGGTCATTACGGTCAAGAACAAAAACGCAAAACGTGTTGTTTATTAATGAACATCCCTCAACTAAAAGACAAATAAACAATTCTGACAATTTCGGCGTTAAATATGAGAACTTGTACAAAGCACAACAAAACAAATCCATAATTTTGTTGATTTTGATTTGATAAATTCATCAAAAATAAATAAAATCACTTGATTATTGCGATTTTCTACAGCAAAAATCCGAAATGAGTGGAAAACATGAAAATGTCAATCAGAATCGACTTCAATATTGTTCCGCTTGCGTTGCTTCCCCCTAGTCCGTCCCGTTCCGTGCACGCATACCCGTCGTTGTCATGCGATTAGGCACTTTCCTAACAAAAATAAACACACACACACTTACTTTTCAGTTCCTTCAAATAACTAGCGTTGACTTTATGCCAAAGTCCATCTTTGTATTTGATTTCATCTTCATTCATAATGTAAGAATCCAATTCGGCGTCGTCAATGTCATCGAACGACAGGTCGACTTCTTCCGTAATGGCATTCGCTGTACTGACAACATCATCGAGTGAACTCACAAGTCCCATGCTGGCAATATTCGGTCCTGCAATAAACAAATTGATTCAAAATGTAAATAAAGATAGCACTAACAGTAAATGGGTGGAAGGAACTCAGCAGCAGGACATTTTAAGCAATGAGGGGAATTTGATTAAGTAAATATAAATAAATGTAAAAACCTAATTCCTTTTCGGCGTCTTCAGATTGCTCTACCGCGTCATCACCGTTTTTATTTTTTAAAAACAATTCCTCCACGACAGCTATCGTAGCGTCCTCAATGAAATTATTTGTGTCTTCAAGCTCTTCATCTGGTCCACGTGCATCTAAAATGGTTAAAAAAAAAAGTTTTAAAATAAAAGCAGACAAATCTCTTTGAATTAACCTGTGTTTTTGGTCTTGTATCTTCCTCTTTTCTTGCTATCCTTTTCCAATTGCTTTTCGATTTCGCTTTGCAAATCCGTTATACTATCAGCTTCCTCTTCCATAAGCTACATTAACGATAAAAAGGAAACATTAAGCATGCAAAAATAATTTGCAGATGTCAAAAAAATCTGTTCTCATTCCTACATCCGAAAATATTAAATCCTCTTACTCTTTGCAATCTCTCCTTATCCTTCTTTCTGGCAGCTTTAAATGATGGGGGGTCTTGTTCCTCTTCCAAATCAACGGTCATGAATTCTTCGAGCGTCAACGCACTGCTTGGCGTGTCACCGAATTCAATGAGTCTGTCAACAACAGAATTAAACAACTACAACAAACTCCCCTGGAGCGATAAATTACGCAACACAATTGACAGTCATTTAGTATTTTTTTTTTAAAATTTAGTGTCACTTAACACCAATTCAGGCTTACGAAAATATTTTGTTATGAACCATAATTAAGCACACACACACACACACACACACAAAAAACTTTACCTTTTTCTAAAAGTGTCGATTTATGCACTTTAACAATTTTTACAATGTCACTCATAGGCGTGCGCACGGGGCGTGCCGGTGGTGCCCAGGCACGCCCTAATGCTTCAAGATTAAAAACAAAATTGAATGTTTCAAATACTTCAATATTTAATTAATTTCAAATTTTCAAGTTTCATATTTATTAGGAGCCATTCTGCCATTATATAGTTTCATTCAATATTGATGCACCACCATGCACAAAACCGAACGTTCCCAAAAAGCCGTAAGTTTGGGCACGCCCTAATAAAGTCTCCTGCGCACGCCTATGATGTCACTACTAGACTAGAACGGCTGAATTCATGTAATCGTGATGCACATACGCACACAAAAAAACTTTACCTTTTTCTAAGTGTCGATTCATGCACTTTAACAATTTTTACAATGTCACTACTAGAACGGCTGAATTCATGTAATCGTGATGCCATCAGCAAGGCTAAAACCAACACATGAATATTTATAATTTATCAAACGATATAGTATCATTTATTATCCTGAATTTGGAGGTGAATTACAGATGTCAAGAGTGGGATTTGTTCATTTGTGCATTAAACATGTGGTATACCTGCACCGCAAAGACCCGAAGGTCGCCGTCCCGAATGCAACGAATCTCGTTTCATCCTCTGTACCAGACGTAAAGCCGTGTTGGCGACTTCTTGGGTTTTATTGCCGAATTCCAGCTTGGCGGCAAAACGTAAAATGTAGAGACAAGGATCTGTCAAGAAGAGGACAAAAACAATTAATTAATTTGTAAGTGCGTAGGTTCTTAGATTTTTACAACACATTGTAAATGTTTCTTTTATTTTATTTCTGTTTTTTTTTTCTCTCTTAGGAATGATTATCATCCGACGTCCGACCTTAAGAAAGATTATATAAAGAAACTTTCACTGAACTTGCTAAAGGTAATAATGTTAAAGAATATTTTGTAAGTATGCGTTTATCCGTGTATTGCATGCTTGGAGTAACTTGTGTGAGTAAAGTTTCTTGGAGCAGTAAAAAAAGAAAGTAATTGCCGACAAAAATGTCTATTAAATGTATGTAGGTATACGATTTAATAGTGTATATTGTAAATAAATGCCGAAAGCTTGTCCTTCTTGTCTGGTAAGACTGGTTTTTGTCAGTCATTATCAAAATGATTTAATAATACTGCACTTTTGCTTGAAATTAATTTTAGGCAACTTGACAAGACTAGATTTGATTTAAGCGTAATGGTTTTAGATTGTAGCGCAACAAAATCAATTTTTAATTGCAAAAGTGAATGAATTGATGATGATTAAATTGACGTCGATCGTTATCGAAGTGAATTTAGGTACTCGTGGGGTTACAAAATGAACAATCCAAACATTACGGCAAACAATTAATTCAAAATTAGAAAGGTACCTTTCATTCATTCATAAATAAGAATGCGGTTTTCAAATTATTGTCATTTTGAACTTGTAGAGGAAATAAAAGTAATTGTAACATCAGACAAAAAAAATTCATAATCGCAAACAGAAACGCAGAGCAATTTAAAATTTTTTTAAATATTAAACGCAATTTACATGATTCAGCAATACATTTATTGTAATAGGAACTTAATAAAGTAAAAAAAAATCACGTAACACTGCGGAAAGAAGATGCTTATTAATATTGTTGAGGTTGAAAAGATTTATA